>VDFB02377607.1:0-15707 GCA_007258455.2 Sequoia sempervirens | reverse complement strand
ATTATGCTTTGGTTCATGTTCATAGCCCATCCCAAAGCTCCCATTTTCGTACAGGCAGGGAGGACTCTGGTATTGTACTTGTGGAAATTTTATAAAAATTATATAATAATCAGATAAGAACCCTTTGCTATTGAATAATTGACTAAAAAATTGAAAATTTGAGATATTTGCATTTGATATACTTATATTCATGTTTCTTTACAGGTTTCTAAAGGCCTTCTGCAAAATTTTGGACCTGATAGGGTTCTTGATACCACAATCACTAAGGTTTGCAAGTTTCTAAAGCTAAAATGTGCTAATTGAAATCCTATCAAAAGACTTTTTTCCTTTATATCTTTTATTATTCAAATATATAGCCAATTTATGTTTGCATGTATTCTGCCATTACAGGCTGGTTTTACTGGCATTGGTGTCGGTGTAGCATATTATGGACTGAAACCCATTGTTATTTGTTAAAGACAATGCCAATGCATTATAGAGGAAAAGACCAATGTGCATCCAATGAATTCTCCAAATGAGTATGGTCTAGGGAGCATTGTCATGTGATCTCATTTAGCTATGAAAAATTTATTGTTCATTGTGCTAATTTTCTCGATGCTGTCTTTTTTAAGAATAAAAAAGTATGATGAAGTTACATTTTCTTAGCAACCAAAATGAATTGGTTCTCCGTCATATTTTAGTATTTGTTTGGTTTACATATCATTGTTGTTTTCTTGTTTGGAATTGAAGACATTTCTCTGGAGCTTAGAAATCTTATTAATTTTTAACTGAATTGTATCCTTTCCTTGTTTTTTTTTAAAGTAAATAATGTGAAAAATGTGCAGGGAGGGACAGGTATTGCAGAGCTTATTGCACTGGAAATAGCCAAACAGGTATAGTAGGATAGCTACATTTAATAGATTTTCTTGCTATGCCATTTCATTGTCGCTAGTGTTTGAGTAACCATTTTCTGTTGTATCTACAAGTTTGACACATAATTGCTTCTTTTTAGAGAAAAATCTCATTGAATGAAGCTCGCAAGAGGATATGGCTAGTGGACTCTAAGGTCTCTCTCAGTCTCTCCACATACCCTCCTTCCAAATGCCTTGTATGCATGCACACAAAAATTTGAATTGTCTATGATCTTAATTCTTTTACTGCCTAAGTTCTTTAGATATAATATTAAGCTATCAAATTGAAGGAATTGATTAGTTTGTCTTCTTGTATTGAAATTGTTAAATCATCTACTGACATCGAAGAATTTCTAGAGAGTGAAACACTGGTTTTACAATATTTTTTGCATTGTAGGGGCTCATTGTGAAGTCCATAATGGAATCTCTTCAACACTTCAAAAATCCATGGGCACATGAGCATGAATCCTGTAAAAAATTATTGGATGTTGTGGAGGTTGAACTTGATTCTTTTCTGAGCATTAATTATCTCTTTTAAAATACAGAGGATTTATATAAACCCTCTTGGTTTGTTTAAAAAATTAGCTTATTGAGATTCCATACTATATTTAGATTGATCATGGCAGGTCTGTCATACCATTGTAATTGAAATACAAAGTATCTAAACTCTTATCATTTGAGCAGTCAATCAGGCCTACGGTTTTGATTGGAACTTCAGGAGTTGGAAAAAAATTCACAAAAGAAGTGATTGAGACTATTTCCTCTTTTAATGAGGTAAATTATTTGTTGTAGAAGTATATACAAAAATTTCTATTTAAGTTTTTATTCATTTATTTAGGTTACCGAGCAAGTATAGATTATCATCACAAAGGGTTTTATGCTCAGTATTGAGATAATATTTGTTGATTTCCTGTAGAAACCATTTATTTTAGCTCTTTCGAATCCAACTTCTCAGTCTGAATGTACAACAAAAGAAGCATATACGTGGAGTAAGGTATACTTTTTTCACTTTACATAAATTGCAATAAGGAAATTACTGAGTTACTTGTCATTTTATTTCTAAGTACATTTTGGATATCTAAGTACCACCACTGATAAGGGAATTTATTTATTTTTAATGCACAAACAATTGCAGTAATTTCTTATCAATTTCATACGCAAATGAATGGAGGAATTTGATTGTTAGATGTTGAATAAAGGTGCTATTCATCAAAGCATAAGGAGACACTAAATAAAGAGAAACAGAGCACCCCAACTTTATTATTGCAGCTTCAATTAGTGATATGATTCAGGACCCTGATTAAAATATGACTTTTACAGGAACAATTTATAGTACTCTGATTCATAATTATATTTCCACAAGGATGTGCAATATTTTCCAGTGGGAGTCCTTTTGATCCTGTTACTTATGATGGAAAGACTTTTACTCTTGGACATGTTTATTTTATCAATTCTACTTGATGTTCCTGTGAAAAGCTTGCAAAATCTCTTTTATGCATATTGTATTATTTATTAATGCACTTGTAACATCTTTTCAAATATTTTGCAATTTCCTTTTTGTTAGGGAAAGGTGCACTGTCAATTTTATCATTTTTTTGGTAGTGTTACTTCCCATCGAGGGGATTTACATTTATATTAATTCCACCATATAAGCTTCTCTATAGTTTACTCTCACTTCTATTCATATTAATATGAGCTTATATTTGTTATTTAATTATTTGCAGGCTAATAATGAGTATATCTTCCCTGGATTTGGTTTAGGCTTGGTCATGTCAGGAACAATCTGTTTCCATGATGATATGCTTTTGGCCCAGCTTGTAAGCCATTTTTAATGTTATATAAATCCTATGCATAAAATCTTTTATATCATGCTCAGTATAAATGGCATAAACCTTGGTATGTTATTGTGTAACAACTCAAGCTTTAGCTCAACAGGTTACTAAAGAGCATCTAGAGCAAGGCCTCATCTATCCGCCATTTCAAAATATCAGAAAAATATCAGCCCACATAACTGCAGAAGTTGCGGCAAAGTCCTATGAACTAGGTAAGCCCTAAACTTATGAAGGAGGAGGTAAGAATTAAAATTGAAATAATGGACATCTTGAATGGAGATATGAAATTCATCTGCATTGATAGAAATTGAAAGGAAAGGAAAACAAAAGCAACTAGATAGATTTATGTTATCACCATGTTTTGTCCCGAATGTCATGTTTTGGGATACAGTTTATTCATTTTACATCATTGTCCAGTCCTTTTCTCTTTCTCTATTTTCTAGTCAAGACACATGCAGAAGTTTCCTTAAGCTATACAATTTTTTAACATTGATAGACGTAAGAATTCTTCTAGCCAATCAACCATTATTTTATACTTGATTTCATAATCAAATGTAAAGTTTTCCCAGTTTAAATTTGCATCTAATCTCAAGATGAAGAGACAATATTTGTAAGTGCTAGTGTTAGTCCAAATGAAAAGGCATGGCCCTTGACACTACCAACTCCATTTCAAAACAATAACCTTTCTTCACTGGTGTGCATGTTTCTCTCTTATGTTTTGGAATAAGTGATTGTAGTGTTCCTACCAAGATTTTTTAACAAACTTGCAAATTCTCCAACTTTTAAATCATAGGCATTTTGTCAAACAGTTGGTAGAACATTTTACCCAAACAATAATTCTGAGTTTTTATGACAAGAGCAGATGCAACTATTTGTTGTTATCATGGACAATTTAACAATCATTTGCAAACATTGAGTCATTCATGGAAATTTTGACAAAAAGTTGGCTAATTCAACATTGATGGGAATAGTTACAATCAACAATGTATACTAATATTAATTAGAGATAATTCTAAACTTATACTGCTGCAAGTTGTTATAGGGTTTTCTGGCTAAAACAAGTTGTGTTCACTCCCTCAAAGTTATGTACTTACTTCTAATTCTTGTTACAATTTTGTTCCACAATTCTGATATGATAACAGCAGTCTGAATTTGTTCAATTTATGCCCAATTTTGGATGCAACTTCACTAATAGAATAACTACTGATGATATTATGTGTAAGCAACAATTCTGGATCATTCAATAGGTGATGTCTGGGTTAATCACTTCCCAGATTTCTATTTTTCCTTACTGGCTATAACAGACAACATGAATGAAGATGTTGTATCCTCCCCTTATCCTTCCTAAACTGCCATGTACCACCTTATAAACAAATGAAATGGCATATACAAGGGACAACTAGCATATTGTGATCAAAATACTCCTAATAAATGAATTGATTCACTTCAAATAACACCCACTTCTTTCTTTCCTTAGACGACTCCTTTGGTAGCTAAAACTTAATGCAAATCTCTTTACTTGTTGTCTATGCTATAGCTAGATATTAGCTAATATAATCAGCAATATTGTCTTCAAAATAGGACTATAGATATAATACAGTATGAAACCTTTGGTCTATAGAACCACACTCCCAAACCCAAATCTTCAATATGCTCAACAAATTTTTATTTTCTTGCAATTGGTTTTCAATTAAACTCAAACCTATGAAAGATGTCTCGATATTCAACACAAAACTCCACAAAACACATAACCAAACACTATAGAATCAAGTGGCACAAACATTCAACACAACGGTGAACTCTATATGAATCCACTTAATTACCTAGGTGGGTTTTCCTCCACTAAACTGATGGCAAAAAAGGTTTTCATCCTTTGGTTGAATATTCCTTGGTGCCGTGCTTATCATTGTGTTTTTAACTTCATGGCATTCCACTACTACTTGTTCATTGGACATCATTCCTTATTTTTGCATACTCTTACACTATTTTCTAACAATGAAAGGCTCTTTCTCTATTATTTATGTGACCTCTACATCCAACCTTATTTGTTACTCTTTTACTGTTGCTATGAAAGCAAGCTATGGCTTCTACAACATATGGATCTGCTCTTTCTGGCTCATAGGTTTTATTTCGTTATATTTGATAGAACATACATTGTTTGAATGCTAATATTGATCTTCCTAGTTAATATCTGATGTAGGCCCTAAGTCAATCAATTTGGGTGTAGATTCCTCCACACCTCCATTTTTTGATGCATCTCTAGGATAGTCCAAAGAATGGATAAAACTTTATTTTGTAGTTGTATTTCAATATAATATTGAAATCCATTCCATCACCATTATCGGTCTCAAGCCCCAAAGCATACATAACTTTTGACTAATATAATTTCTTGTTGCATTTATCACAGAAACAAAGGCCTCTTTTGATTGTAGCAAAGGATGTAGAGAGTGAAGCATTGGCTACTTTGATCTTTGAAATTGATGATTTTTTTACTAAATTGATAATGTTTGAAGTTTCTTTTTCTTTTTTACAATATTTATTTTGTTATATTGTGTATTTGTCTTTAGTGATTTATGTATAATGTGTGTAGTTTTCTAAAAAAAAATTCAAATTTAAAACAGTTTACTTCTACATAAACCCTAAAGAGGATATGGTGCCAGAAAGTCTTCTGTCGTATCCAAATGTATTGGATCTGGCTCAAATATCCTACTTATTTATGTATATGTTTGGATAAAGTATACATGCCATATGGGGGAGTATCATATCTGTTTAGAGTATCTGATAGGCATATATGTAGTATCCTGAAGGGGGAGGAGAAGTATCTGACATATCTATTGGATCACTTCCTCCTCCAATCATAAGTTGTTGTGTCACTTTAGTTTACTGAACAAACCTATATATTTATTGGCTAACAGTCCTATATCTATATCAAATACCAACTAGCCTCTAGTTGTTTATGAAGAATGAATTTATATTGAAGTAAACATCTAGTTCATATCTTTTTATTTCCTATTATGATTTTTTGTTGAGTTGTGAAATGAGAGCATCACCAAAAAGCAAGTACATGCCAATCTTGCATGTTATCGATAAAATATTTAGAAGGGTCTGTTGTCAAATTTTTCATTATTGACTATGTTATTTTATCAAAATAAAATAGACTTTTATCCTGGTATTTCTTAGAATATTCTGGTAATTTCTACCAATTGTAGGATAGTTTTTTTTTATTTATAATTGTTGCCAATCGTTGGCAACTAGGAAAACATTTTGATTTGCTTGAAAATGTGCTAATGTCTTTCCTTCTATCATTTTATGATGCTTTGTCTGTGGAATGTATAGTATGGCTATACAGACATTTACATTCATATTTGTAGAATGATTTTCTTAACCTCATTAACTATTTATTTGTTTCGAGGAGGATGCAAAAGCTATGAGGTATTACCACTATGTGCAATCCATTTAGCTACTAGTTACATGTTGAAATCTACTCTCTCTCCCTTTGTTGATAAATTATTATTTGATAGGATGTGCTTTCTCCAACATTCTAGTTTGTCTTCTAATAATTGGTAACGAGGAAAACATATTCTTCTTGAGAAAAGAAGAAATAAATTATATTAATACTTCTAATATTTGTTTCCTTTTTGTCATTTGATGAAATGCATTTTCTCACAATTACTAATATGTCTCTTTGTTCTTTGTAGCCTAAGCCTCTTTAGAACATGGGTGGCCATATTTTCCAAATATGATTAGATGATGTTGGCATAATAGTAGATGGGGAGCTCTTTATGGCTTGCAATTAGTGTGTGTATCTAGTATGCAGGTCAATCACTTTCTTATTTCAAATATGATCTCAATGTCACAATTGTAGACTTTTCATCTAAGTTTTCCTATAACCACTATCTCCGGTCTACGCATTCAACATGACTGTCCACTCTCTGTATTAGGATAAATCTCTAGAAAAGGTAATGAGGAAAGTTGAAAACAATTGTATCAAACCTCCTCAACTTTATAATCACTGTGATATGCTTCTTCTCTGTGATGACTAGCCTTCTTCAAATTTGTTGTCCTTTGATACTTGAAAATCAGCACTTGAGAATCATTGTCTTATTTGATCAACCACATCATGTAATTGTGATGCTTGGCACTGTCAATATGAGGAAACACTACCATGATCATTGCTATCCTTTTGTAAAAGAAACTCAAACTGCATCTATACCTTTGACATTCATTTGAACTCATTATCATTCATGATTGATTTTCCTCACAAACTCGTTATGACTGTCTTATTTTGACTGACCCCAAAACTAGCAGCTAGAGTGCCATGTCTACGAGTGCAACTTCATGATCCTCATAAGGATTGTCCATTATCATCCTTTTGCTTATTTCTAGGTATTTGGAACTTGACTCCTCAAGGCTTCACTTTATCTACATAGCCTTCTATTGCCATGTTTCTTGAAATTTTCCCTTGCTCAACCTTTTGCATAGTCCTTCTTGATAGTGCTACCCTTTAGCTGTGCTTCATGCATTGTAAATGACTGCCCACTAATCTTTACTTGGTTTGATAACTTCAAAGTGGATTGCCTTTATAGTCTGAAAACTGCCCTCTTATGCCTTGACTATCTTTTATCTATTAATATTATTTTCCTTTCATTTTGATGACTGTCTTAATGTTAATGTGACAGCAAAATTGCAGCCTTTTCTCATGAATTTTCTTGTAAATATCACAATGAAATTGTTGCTCTAAAACTATGAGAATTGCTGCTCATGAAGGCATCTTTATTGCACTTTTTTGGTCTAAAATTTTTGCACTTTTTTTTAATAAAATTGTTGTTCCAAAATCTGTCCTTATTACTGCTCTTTTTTGGACATTAATTTTCTGCTCATATGACAGCATATTTCTGCTCATTATGATCTATTTGTTGTTCATGAATGATTTGTATTGCTGCTCATATTGATAGTATATTGCTGCTTATATCTCGCTGTCATTTCTACTCATTGTTATCTATATTTTTTGCTCATATTAACTATCATTTCTTGTTGCATCCTTTTGTCATCTATTGCTATTGTCATCTCATGAGTTTTGGCATCACAAACAAGGAAATTTTTTAACATCTTCATTAGTATATGAGCAACATAAAGCTTTGTGTTGCACTCCATAATGACCGGCAATAAAGAGCAGTCATGTTCCTATTATTTTGTAAGTTGTTGAATAACATAAAGGCAAGGTTTTGGAGCTATATTTTCATTTTAATAACTATATTTTCATTTTAATAAACATATTCTAAAAACCTCATTGAAATCTTATTTTCAGGTTGTAGCTCGTCAAATTGGAGAGGTGAACATGCACTCTTTACTTTCATCCGACCATGACCAGTGAGATTTCTAGATAGGAAGTTGCCATCCTTCTCATTCGAATCCTTCCAATCTTCTCTCAAGGGTTGTCCAGCTGGAATGGGAGGTCAAGGATACTTTGAATCGGGCAATATATGCACCACAAATAATATAACTACATTTACTATATATTTTCATGTCTTTTCTCCCTTCAATGTTTGTAGCATTTGTATCGTATCTTGTATTTGTCTACCATGGCAACCAAGAGTGCACTGAAGGATGTATTTCTTGGATCTTTGCTTATGCAATTGAATTTTGTTGGTAATTCTTTTGGTTATGTGGTTGTTTGATGTTTGTATATTATTATTTTTTCATGCAATACAAAAAAACATTTGAATATCTATGATATTTGAGCTTTATATGAATAAAGTTGTTTGTTGATTGTATATATCTTTTTTCATGTTAATACACTACAATTTTTTTTTGAATATTTATGATATTTGAAGTTTATATGCATAAATTTGTGAGAATTAATTAAGTTGGATTTGATTTATAACTTGAATCATTGATTCACTCAAATAAATGACTAAACCATCACTAAATAAATGACTACTATGACTAAAATAAATGA
The DNA here is from genome assembly GCA_007258455.2 of Sequoia sempervirens. NCBI lineage: Eukaryota > Viridiplantae > Streptophyta > Pinopsida > Cupressales > Cupressaceae > Sequoia > Sequoia sempervirens. The sequence continues at coordinate 7,026 of VDFB02377607.1, read as the reverse complement.
ATACAATGACCAAATGTATGATTACAATGACTACATATATGACTATAATGACTAATATGAATAAAGTAATGACTAAATATATGACTAAATTAATGACTAAATATATGACTAAATAAATCAATAATAGATTTTCCTTAAGTGCATTTTAAGAGAAAAGTCAGATTATGACTATGGTCAAATTATGACTATGATAACATGAAGGACATGGTTTCTTCTCTGGAATCTATGTTATAGGAAGATTTATTTTAATAATTGATAGGAGCATGCAATGAGCTATTTTTGGTACTGTCTTAGTAAAATATAAGATCAAGAAACTCGAGAAGAAAGTGGTAAATAACCAAAAGTTTGATGCTTAAATGACAAAAAAAATGACCAACACTAAGGAGAAAGATTAGAAGGACTCTCTCGACAATTTGAAGGTTGATTGGGATTTAATTAGTATCCCTAAATATTATTGATGTCTACTATGCTCTATTATCTTTTTTTGTACTTTATTTGTCTCTAGCATGCATCCCTTTTTCGTTATGTCTATGAAATTTTACTAATGTTTTGATGCTTTTATAAGGCTTGTGAGCCTTCTCTCTTAGCTGGTTTTTCGCTAGTTGACGCATTTCGGCCTCTATTTTTTGCTTGTTGTTACATTAACATTCAGGATTACAGCCCTCTCCCTTCTTTAATATCAAAATTATATTTGAATTTTGTAGAGGAGGGGGACCAACTACTCAAGACCCCAAGTCACAGGAGGGTCTAGAACAATAGGCTACCCTGATCTACCTCAAGCTAAGGGATTGTTTATGATAGGTTTGATGTTTAAAGGGGTGAAAAGGAAGGAAAACTGATCTGCCTCTTTCCTTTTTCCAACCTGAGAGTCTCAAGAAGGCAGGTGAGCATATTTCTAGAGTTTGGATTGTGATTTAGGAAACTCACTGCCAGAGGACCCCAGTGTGGGACACAGACGAGAGCACAATGCACTAGTGTCTTAGTGGGGCGCTAGTATCCATATAGACATAAAGTGTAAAGTACACCCTAAAAACTAAGGAAGCCTACTTCAACAACCCAACGTAAGTGATTTAATGCAGTAATAGAAATATAAATAGACTAAATATCTACACAATACGAAGAATACTCTAACTTGATCTAACCCACAAATTGATAAAAGAGGGTGAGGAAAGTGCACCTTCCTACCAATGAGTTGATATCTTTTAAGTATTCACTCCACGAATGAGATACACACATAAGACCAAAAAATGTTGGGGTTATGTATAGAGGACTGACACAATCAATCCCCCGCTTTGGTTTTTGCACCTCCACAGACAACCAATATAGCAATGATAGAGGAATATGAGAAAGAGAGATATTGAAGTGGAAGTACTAGGCACTATGCTAAACAACAATATGCTACAAAAATAATATGATGATGCTAGAGAAAAGGAAATGGAGTGATATCACCTTCAACCACATGCACTCAAGGAAAATCTAGGAGGAGTGAGCTCACAAGCTCATGTTTCTATAACAATGAGGAGATTGAGTCCAAAAAGAACCAACTTACAACTTCAATGGGGGTGAGAATGCTATGAATGAACTGTGTAGAAGTGAGAATGATCAAGTAGAATACCCAAAAGATATGTTGAATGATCAAGAGAGAGTGAAAGAATGGAAGGAGATAGGCATTTGAAGATGAAATTGGAGGAAAAGAAGCCATTTGAGGTTAGTCAAGGGAGTAGAAACATTACACTTCATCGATAATGGATAATTGTAATGGCTCTATGGATTTTAGAGGAAGGAATCCTGTCAGGACAACATCACGCCGCCTTTCACATGTAGGCCTTCAAAACTATGGAAGGTGAACAAAAGGTTTTGTAGGTGCTCAGTCTTGAAGGAAGCTAGATGTGAAAGGCTCTGCAAAGTCTGATAGGCCCTTACAGGTGCTCGATTCTGTGAGGCAAGCTCGAGGACCTTGGTCCTCCAAGCTTGATTGAAAGGAAGCTTCACAAGTGCTCGGTCCTACAAAGTAACATGTTAATATATGGAAAAAACATGTTAGATAGCAAAACGCCACATAGGCAAGTAGACAAACAATAATGCAAAATATCAAAAATTGAAGGAGAAGCTTTGAAAGGGGTCCCTCAAGAACCCTTCAAAAGAAAAGGGGTCCACTCAAGGGATGCTCTTATTTGAAAGGCGGTGATATTTTTTGCAAATGATTCTAGCATCAAGGAATCCTTCTGAAATATCTCTTTCATTAAGGAATTTGAAAGGAAGAATAGTCCCTTGCAAGGGAAAGTTTTCAAACTTCATAAAAAAAAGCACTCCCTTCTTAAAGGAAATTTTTTAGATTCTTTCTTTATGAATGCGTGATGAAATAAATATTCCACTAGGGGTCCTAGTTGAAGAATACAATTTTTTTGAAAAATAAGAGATTTTCAAGGAGGGATTCTTTAGCCACTGAATACACCTTTTGAAAATCAAAGCAGTATGATAGCCCCCCCTTAGGATGGTGCGTGGTGAACACAAAGGCACATGACATCCTAAGGAGAGAGAAGAAAATGATGTTGTGGCATGGAAATACATGACAAGATGTAATCATGGAAATTTTGTCACACACGTGACGGATAACATAGGCACTACAACATCACAAAGTAAGAAAAGAAGAGAGAAAGATAAAAAGACAACATAAGCAAAGATAGAGAAACCAAGAGACAAGGGGATCTAATATTTTAGGGTTAGAACTGCTCATAGATATAGATAGATATATATAATAATAATATATATGAACTTTCATCAATCACATACTATATCAGACCATGTGAAGAAAGGTATGTGAAGGAACAATAAAAATAACAAAATTTGGGCAACATGGAAGGGAGGCCTAAATTCCCCCAACACTTTGCATTGTCCTCAATTATCGAAAATCAAGGCACAACAAACGAAGAATGATGTGAAAAATAGAAGAAGTTTATGACACAAAAACACTCCTATATCAAAGCACCTACAAGGGTGACAAGAGTCCTCTAGGAACACATAAAACAAGCACGAGGGGAAAACAACACACACACAAATCTAATCTATATGTAAAGAAGAGGTTCCCTCCTAGTCCTCATCAACCAAGAGGTCGTCATTCTCCCAATATAGATCATTATAAGGGGAAGGAAGGTGATCCTGCAAGGTGGGATAGCAAGGGGAGAACACTTCAACTCTCTCACGACAAGAGCCGAAGAAGAGGGCCCCTTGAGGTCTCCTTTGCTCAACTCTTGTGAGGTAAACATCATTAATTTTACAAAAATCACTGAATAGAGCTGGGAAATCATCCACTGAGTTGAACATGCACTTGATGGGAGTGCAATGTTTCAATTAAATGGGTGATGAAGGAGGCACCTGAGATCCACTACCGACCTCACTGAAATACCCAGAGGTAGTGACAAACCTAGGGGATGTCAGGGCTTCCTCCATCACTAAGATGATGTAAGCCAAAGTAGAACTGACTTTCAAAGAAGTGGATCCCTTATTTTGAACCCCATTAGATGTAGGGTTGTCCTCCATATTGTGCTTCATTAAAGGATTCAAGATCCCCAAAAAGGAAGCAAAAACTGAGGAGGAAGAGGAGGAAACCACAATAGACACCACAATGTATTAAGCATATCCATTAGCTTGGGAAAAGGTGGGATGTCATGAAGGGACATAAGGAGGGGAAGCTCAATCAAGGGAGCAATGAACACTTGTACCCTTTTAGGGTGAGGATCATCCATGCTCGCAGGGGGAACCGAAAGCAAGATTGACTTGATGGGAACTAAAGAAGAAGGGGAGAAGAGGAGCACACAACAGAGACACCAAAATGAGAGTTGCTAGCTCCCTTTCCTCCTTCTGTAAAGCAACCTACTCAGTAGCCAAAGCCTTCCTCTGATGCTTACACTTGTGCATAAGGTATTTTCTTTAGATATAAGAACTAGAAGTTGCAGCTTGAGGAGGAGCAAGGGACTCCTGTTTTATCATCAAATTATCCATCATAGCCATTGTTAGTAGAGGGAGTGAGTCTTGGACAGAAAAAAGAGGAAGAGATGTAGGAAAGGAGACAAAAACCAATGGAGAAGTAGACTCAAGTGCCTCAAAAGTGGGAATCTTCCCATTCGCCACCCTAAGAGTAGGAGTAGTAGGAGGTCATTGCGGCTGAGACATAGGGGTGACTCCACAAGGACCCTTTCCTTGATGCTTTCCCTTCTACCAAGTGGGAACCATCAAAATCCCTAATATATGCATAGGGGTGGAGGTCGAGGGTGCCACAATAGGATGGGAGGCAAGAGCAGGTGGAACTGCAAAGGAAGAAGGCTCCCGAGTGAAAGAAAACTTCTCCTTCTCCTTTCAAGAGGTAGAGGCATCCTAATGTTGTGCTATCATGCTAGCCTTTATCAAAATAGCATAGGGGAAAGGAGGATAGGTCACTTTCGGTGCTATGCCCCCATTCTTGTATTTTGTGTAAGTGCGATATAATAGGTCCATCCTTGGAGGAAGCAAACCAATAGGGGTAGGCCAGAAGTGATCTAATGAATAAGCCTCACATGACACCGGGGGTTTGTACCTAGTGTTGTGCACAACGTGCATGAAGCCATCATGAGAGAATTTCAAACATTTATGGATCACCGAAGGGACTGTGTTGATGGAAATTAGCCAAGGAATTCCTAGCTTCACACTTAACAAGTTAGACTCTAGGATAATATTGATCTAAAATTAGAAAGTTACAAATTTATTGCACTTAACTCCTAATTACAAATTTTTCCCAATCGCCACAGAATTGTGTGTTTTTGAATCTTAACCGTTGAGGGAGTAAATTAGGTACACTTAATACATTATCCAAAAAAAATTAATGAACATAAATTGGAAACTCAAAGAACTAAAATGCTAAAGAAAATTAGGAGATAGAAGAGAAAAAGAGAGATCACGCTTGATAACGGAGTTCGTCCGATTAGGACTACGTCTCTAGGTTCGCTTCTCAACATTGGACTGCTTTATTAAGATTTCCAAGCACTTGAAAATGCCTTCTTACAATTCCCAAAGCTTACAATAGTCTCCTCACAATCTCACTCTCAATTTTTTACAATTCTTGGTGTAATATCACCTTGTAAAGTTCTCCAAAAATTCCTCAAAAGAGCATAACATTTTCAAAACACCTGAATCAAAAACTCACACTCCTACCCCCCTTTTATACATAATTTTGCATATGGGGTTAAAAACCACCATAATAAATAAAACAACTCCCCTCAAAAAAATTAACCCCTTTTAAATATTTTATTCAATCCCTTTTGGCCTTTAATTAGGCTTCATAACAATTTAAGGGGTTAAAATAACCATAAAAGGTTATTTTGTTAATAAATTGGGCTAGAATATGCTTTAAATATGACACAAACCGTTAAAAAACAGTAACTTCCCCATAAAAAAACAATTTAATTTGCTTAAGCCCTTAACACCTATGCACGGGCTCATTTGGTATTTTTTTTATGAGTTAATCTTTTTTGATTTTTAGGAGATTTGGATCCCACCAAATCCAATTGGGATCCCACAAAATCCGATCCCACCAAATGGATTTTGTGGAATAAATTTCCACCACTTTATTTTTTTCAAAAATAAAGCATGGTGTACATGAATTTTGTGAGATTTTTGCCACATCACCTGCAATTTCCATGTCACCATCTAGTCAACTACCACGTCACATGTTGACATCATCATTTTGACTAAAACTTCAATGACTTGGTGTAACTTTGGCATACGGTCTCCGTTTTTAACGAAATAAACACCATTGGAAAGGTCTTGACAAGCTCTTCACAATGATGTTGATTTTGACCACTTTTGTGACAATCAATTTTTTGCCCTTTTTTTTTCTCTCTAGCCCCCTGGTTCACCAATTTGACCAATCTAAAACCAAGCATAACTCTTTCCTATGACCTCCTTTTGATGTGATTCCAGTTGCATCGGGATTGTGTCGACGAGCTCTACACAATGATGTCAGTTCTGAGAGATTCTGAGACTGTGAGATTTTTTTAGGTTTTATGGATCCACCTGGATCATTCCTCCCCACTGAGAAGCTTTTGGAGCTCCAAAAGTCTTGTTTTATATACACTTTGAGCTAGGGAAATTTCGCCCTGGACTTGCCCAGTATCATCTGTCCTTCCTTCTTGGAACCTATACATCTGAATCATCATAACAACTATCAAAATTGCACTGATATTGTTAAGTACATTAGCCATATACACATCCACATTCAGTGTTGCCGCTACCAACCATACACTGCTAAAAAGTAGAAGGCTAAATAAAAAAACTAAATTTGCGGATGAGAAAAAGAATGTGCCAACATCATGCTTGTCTTTCATAACTGGAACAACCTTAGAATTAGATATTCTTTTATGCAATGACACTTCTTGTGGTACAAAAATAAGTGCCAAATTATTGCTTGCATTAACTACCCTTTTCAATTGTCCCGTTGTCACAAAAGATTTATCAATCTTAATTGGATGAAAATGCACAATGTATTCAATTCCTTCCTTAAACAAGTGATACTGATTATGTTCCATGTAGAAGATTTTACTGGACCATACGGTGGATCCCACAAGGTTGGTTTACAATTTCTAGGATATTTTGATTTTTGCTAAAATCGCATATTTTAAAAGAAAATATAACTATTTAGGCCTTTAAAAGTTTCCATTTAATGTATCTCCACTGAATAGGGTTTGATCAAACCACCTTAGACCAAGCCCCCTTGGATATAACCCCGCTAGTTTTAGACCATACCTATAACAGAGTCTCCTTTGCACCTATCAAAATGCTGATAAAAAACCACTTTTGATTTACCTTTTGGGGGATCAAATGATTTAATTTAAAATTTATTTTTTGTAAGTATGTAGTCCCTATTATAAGCTTCCCAAAAAGTATAATTTTAAATAAATATAATTTTATTATCATATTTATTTTTTATTTCTTATGAATGTAGGTTTTTCACTGAAAATCAAACTCTATGTTTTGCACATGTGGAAAAATAGA
>VDFB02377603.1:0-45914 GCA_007258455.2 Sequoia sempervirens | reverse complement strand
TTTCAATGGGATTGTCGCGTATGACCAATCCAATTGAATCTCGCCTCCGAGATCCTTTCAGAAGCTTCTACTGAGGAGCATTCCATAATAGATTGGGATGTCAGCTATGAGAATGGTCATCATGATCTTCTTCTCCAGGTAGGACGCCAATCAGTTTTGATTCAAGTGAATAACACTTGTCATGTGTTTCTGTGCATGATAGCCCCAAAGAGTTCATGATTTGTAAGGGCATGACGTTGTCTTATGCCCCTGAATCGATTATGCAATTGCTGAGTTTATACCCTCCCATATACAAAGATATGTAGAAGGGCTTTGGCTTTTCTTTCGATGGTACGGAAGATTCCAGCAATGTGGCTGTATGATAGCCGGCTTCTATACTACCTTGAGAATCTGATCTAGTTGATCGGGATGATCCTAGACATATTCCAACTATGAGATTTGTACCTTTGTCTTCATCATAGACGTCACAATATCAAAATTTGCCGAAGGCGGATCTTGAGTATTTGGTGTGACATACTCATGTCTAGACTTGGGATTAGAACTGGAAGCTTCTTTTCCCTTTTCGTGGTACTTCCGTCTCTCATCTTCTTCTTTCTGTGCTTTGAAGTGTTGGGCACGTGTAAACACAGGCGTTGAAAGGTTCTCGTGATTAACAATGAGATTGTACTGACGGTAGTCTTCTTCTTCTTGATTTATAGGTTCGCTATGAAAGTATCCCATCGCGGAGTCGCCATTGAAGTTGTCCATTTGAGGTGGAGCAATGTTCACATTTGAAGGTACTGAATTTGAGCTTGGAGTTGCATCCCGGACATATCGCATGATCTGGTTCATTCTCTGATTCTTAGGGCATGAAGATCCAGTGTGTTCGTTTGAGTCGTGGAAACAACATAACACATTAGATTTTTCAGGCTTTGCCTGTCTTGGTGGTCTTGAAAACTCAGGCTTGAAGTTGTTGAAAGATTGGAAATTATTTTTCTTCAGCTGATATTGTTGTTGAGGCTGGTACTGTTGGTGAGGCTGGTACTATTGTTGTTGTGTTTGATACGGCGGTGGTGTGGGCAATGCTTGCTGCCTTTGGTTGGGTGACTGTCTTCTTAAGATAGTCACCTCATTAGCTACCTTTTGTAGCAGTGGATCTGCTGATGCTTGGACCAACGGTTTGATAGGATCATCCTTCATCTTCCCCGTGGTGATCATGTGATCTTCAAGCTCGATAGCCTTCTCTTGTGTGACTAGCAAGTCTTCTTCATGACTGCCTTTTATGAAAAAGGCTATTTTTGAGGGAAGGGCGTTGATGAAGCTGCTCATCAGGATCTCGTCTGATGGATTGAGAGTGTGAGAAAGATGTGTAACGAGGCGATTAAACCTCGCTACGAACTCTCTCATCGGTTCTATGGACTCCATCTTAGAGTTGGATAACTGGGCAAACAACTGATGGCTGTCTTCGGCAGGTCTGAATCTCGCCAAGAACTTTTCGCTCATGTCCTCCTAGTTTCTGATGATGCCTGGTTGCAAGTGATTGAACTAGACGGCAACATTCGGCTCGAGAGTTTCAACAAAGATTCAATCGACGATATCTTCATGTGGTATGGATAGAACAAAACAAGCCGTTGTGAATGCTGAAAGATGCTCATCGGGGTGTCTAGCCCCGTCGCTGTAGAATCTTGGGAAGTGTTTCCGTGATCCCTTGGGAAGTTCATGGTTACCTTGTAGGGCCAATGGGCCTATGTTGTTACCCCATGGTAATGGGGCAGGACGTCTTACAACCCTCACATTTCGGCCATTGTGGAAAAGGTTGTTGCCGTAGTTGCCATTGCCGTTGCCGTTGTTACCATTATAATGGCCATTGCCGTTATTGATGTTAACGTTGTCGGCCATTGCTTGATCAAGAGGTTCTTGTGTCGAATGCTTCTCCGACTTCTTCTTGAAAAAGAGGATTTGTCCTCCTTGTATACACTTGGTGAGCTAGGGTGCTTATTGCTTCGCAGGTGGTGGTAATATTGGTCTCTCGGCTGCAAGATCAGCCTTTCTTTCTTCCTCGTCCAAAGTAATGGCTGCGGCTCTCCACTGAGCAGGTGATGTATTCTTTTCAAAGATGAAGATGCGCAGGTTGCTAATGATGTCCGATTGCTCTCCTTCAATATATGTAAGATTTGGTTGGAGAGTTGCTGGAGCAAGATCAGGTTGCTCTACTGGGGCCCAAGGACGCCAGATAGTCATTCCCGTGACATAAAAGCGTTAGCTTTTTCTTGAAGTTTGATGCCTTGTTGCCCCACGGTGGGCGCTAGAAAACTGTTGGCATTTAAATTAGCACTTTTGGAGTGCTATTTGTAAATGGTCAGCTATTGGAAGTGTTATAGTACTGCTCCTTTGCATTATAGAGAGGAAGATCTCTCTTTGCTGATGTAATGTGTAAAAAAGGGTAGAGTAGACTAAGGTTCCTATTTTTTTGTACTCAGCGGTAGGACACAAGGGTGCACAAACACAATGCACCGTAGCTAAGCTTTTCTCTGGTTTCTGCAGATCTTAACTACGACTAAACTAGCTTTTAATCTATCCTATCTCCCCAAGATAAACAGAGCATGAGGGCATAAGAGCGGGAATGGATGCTTGGATCACTTGAATCCCCTGTCTCCTTAGAATATGGCCAAGGCTCCGAACTCTCGGATATACGTTGGGATAGGGTTTTATACAAGCAAACAGTCTTCACGGTAAGTTGGATCTGAGATCTGCCAAGGAGAAGGAACCCCTATCCGAGGTATGGGCTAGGAAACAACTTACTAGAAACAACAAATTACGATGTTTTGGCCAACAAACTTGCTAAGGAGGAGGAACCCCTGTCCGAAGCATAGGTTGAAAGTGAATCCATTAAACAACATCACACAACAATTGTTAATAGCAAATATCCAAGGAGGAGGAACCCCTTTCCGAGGAGGGAAATGAAACAACAAGCTATTTAAACACAAGACGTTATGGAAGAACTCAAATCTTTAGATGAAATTGCATGTGCCTTTTGATTTCTTTCTTCAAGCTTTTTGAACGAATTACAAAGATTGGGACACCAAAGGCATGAAATCATGCACAATTACGGTCAACCAATGAACTTTCATCCAAGAGTGAACAAATATTCGTTTTCAAAGGTGTTGGCAACAATGGCGCAACAATTTTGTATAGAAAGTAAAGGTTAAACAAATAATGAGCCCAAGGCTCTTATTTATTGAACTCAAAGGAGTAGGCAACCCTAAAATCTCCTTGAGTTAACAAACAGTTCTTGCCAATCAATTAAGCAAGATTTATTCCTAAAAAGGGGGAACAAACAGTTAACTGGAAATCTACTTGAATTAATTGAAACTAAACAAAGAGTCAATTGGAAACTACTTCAGTTGACTGAAACTAAACTAAAGGTGAACTTTAATACAAAGTATGCCTCCAAAATAGATATCCACGTTTAGTGGAGATTTGAGATCCACAAATTATGGAAGTCAATTAGACATCCTTAATTAGTGGGATCTGACAATACATGATTTGTGGGATGTGGAGTTAACCTGGAAAGGAGCATCAAGTTAACTCCAATTACATTTAATGTCTTCTTGAGTTTACTTGGAAAGAGGCATCAAGTCAACTTCAAGTATCATAAATGCCATTTCGAGGGTAGGAGCCTTTACAACTTACCACTAGTCAACAGTGTTTCTATCCATTTGTTGACTTCTTCAACCTCTGGGTAGTTAATGCTCTGCAAAATAATGACGTGGTGTTTGAGCATTACTTCGTCTATTGTGAGCTGATGCTGGAAGTCTATACACTGGGCAACTGCCTCATCGAACTTGGCAGACAAAGCGGCCACTTTGGCCAACTTGCAACCATCTGAATTTTTAAGGAAGGTGTTGCATATGACATCTTACTAATTCTGCATCGTATCCATCTCAATGTATTCTCCTCCCTCGCGCTGATATTCTATGCAAGGGAAGGATATTACCAACGTTCCTGTGAAGTTGATAATATTTGCGACCACCCGTCAGTAGTCAATCAGTTCTACTAAATGGGAATCATAGGCTTTCACCTTGTATGCCAGCTGTTCTTTCCAAACAAAGAGATGTTGCTTGTTTTCCTCAGAGTAGATTGACTGATATGCCAATTCCAAGTTTGCAATTGTGGTTTCATCTCTTTGCCTCTTCTCTGCTATTCTTTGCTATGATTGCTGAATCTTTGCACGAAGTCCATGTGCTCTATCTCGTAACTGGTATAGATTCGCCAATATACATCACAATTTGAGAACAAACTCCTCCACTTGATCTCTCAAGTGTTTTCCGTATGTCATTGGCTGTTGATGGTTTTGCTCTGCGGGAAGATCGAACAATTCTTGTGGAAATGCTGAGATGTTCGGGGTGCCGTGCATTAAGCTGGAAATGTACAACCTCAACTGTTGGTTCTCAGCTTTTAAGGCTGCTTTGTCTTTTACATCCTTGGCCATCCTTTTTTGGGCACTCACTGAGGTGATTCCGAGAAGGTCTGCCTCCACTTGTCATGTGGTCTTTTTGAGGTTAAGTTTAGACAATGTGAAGTCTTCCACTTGTACCTCATGTATGCTTTTATCTTCTGGTGGGGCAACAGTCTCTATGATGAGCTCACATTCTACATTCCTTTCCACGTGAACCCGCTTCATCAACTTCTTCGTCGACATGTCTTGTGGGACATGGTCAAATTCTGTGAAGTCAAGCTCATAGGAGGGCCTTTCCCTCTTCCTGCCTAGGAAACCCTCAAGCCAGATAGAATCTCGGCTAGCTTCGCTAGAAGGAGGAATATGAGGCCCTTGAATGCCCGAAGTATGAGACTGTGCTGGAGTGACGTCTCTCAGTGGCGAGTCCAAGTCGATGGGGACTTGCAACTGCTGTGATGGTGGTGATGTAGGTGGCTCTGTTTCTAACACAGGCATCGTTTCTGCTGCCGCTTCTTCTTCTGTTGGTTCTACCTCTTCTGCTGCTGTCACTTCAGCAACTATCTCTATTACTGGCTCTGGGGCAGCAATACCCATGACTATTTCGAGATTGTATTTGGCTGTCTCCACATGTATCCCCTGTGTTCTTGGCATTGTATGCCCTGCCATTCTTATCCCTTTGGGGAGATTGCACCACTGCTTCTACCTGGGCTTCTTTCTTGACTTGGAAGGTGGTGTAGAATGAACCTGTGGCGGCTCTGTTCTAGGAGGTACCACCTTCCTTGTTTTCTTGTTGTCGAGGTAGAGTTGACTATTTCTGACAACTCTACTCGTCCGCAATTTGCGAGAGCTTGAACCTACTGTAACTTCTTCTTCGCTGTTCATACTCATTGTCACAATTGACCTAGTAATCTTCCATAGAAGATTCATTTGATGAGTGTTGCTCGAGATGTGTCGCATAGAGGCCTCTGGGATCATATGACCACCTCTCAATGAGGTACTTGAGATTAAGCCTCACCGTTTCCTGGCTCATTAACTTGGCATTTGTGGCTGACCTGCATCTATAGAGTCCCATCTCAACGGGAAAGTTCATAGCTGGCTTCTTCTTCAAGCGTAAGTGAATGTGAACTTCAGATAACTGCCTTAGAAATTCCATGAAAACTACCCTATCTGAAGGGTAGCATGGCATCATGGCTGGGTGACCAATGTAGCCGTACACGTGTATGTAGGTGAAGGTAGGGAATTGGATAAACCAATCCGCCTAGTCCACCATTGGCCCCTTGGCTGGTTGTGAAATACGTACGTGCATCTCATGGTCTAGATCTTGTACAGTGTGCATGATGAAGAGGTCACTTGTCCTTCTGAAGTGTCGCTCTGCTTGAGTTAGCTCAAGACGTGAAAAGTGTTCATGAACCTTCTGCACACCTAAGGTTTCCACATTGTTTAATATCCTAAACTCGCCTTGGAAAGCAATCAGGTACACCAGGTAAGAACACATGTGGAACCTATGAGCTTCTAGAAACTCGGTAATCTGTTGGTGAAGTGTATCACTGATCATAGTGGTCTAGTCGTAATGTTCTCTCTTGCTGATGATTTTCGCAATGACATAATACATCCACGACTAAAATTGATTGTCGTCCTCCTGTCCAGTGATTCTGCTGAATAGAGTGATTAACACTGCATACTTATCTTTGCATTCTCCTCGCCCAACCAACTTAGGCAAGTTAGCCTTTTTCACTTTCAGCCATTTTTCTGCCATTATTCCTTGGCATTTGCTCTCGGCTTCCTCGAATGCTTTGTCACATTCTATCACTGATATGACCCTGCTGGTAGGGCATGGTGGAATATCAAAATATTTTTCAATGTCCTTTGGCTTTAAACTGTAGATTATCCTCCCATCTACTGATCTGATTTCTCTCGTGGTAGGATTGTAATGCTTAGTGCAAGCAATTACAAGCTCGACACTCTGTAATGTGATGGGGATGGATGCAACTTGAAGCAACCCAGACTCGTCTATCTTCTGTAACGTGATCTGATTCATGCCCTTCAAGTCTTCTGTATCAACCACTGGGTTTACTTGATGTAAGTCCATGTTAGTCGTTTTCAGGTAATCATGGTACAAGGCCGTCTTGGTCTTGTATTGTACCTGAGAGTACTGCATCCTGAATAACTTAAGGATTGACTGCACACTTGACCCTATTCTGACAATTTTCGAAAACCCCTAAAAATAGTGCCCTGCCGAGAAGTATTTTTTTGGAAAAAATCTAGCACATGGGTTTTGTCCGTGCTTCAATGCTGAACAAACCCAGTTCCTCAAAATTTTGATTCTGAAACTTTTTCGGAAAAACCCCCAAAAATAGGGGCAACAAGTTTGCTGATTTTGGAAAATCTGACGAGATGGGTTTCACTGGAAAATTATTCTGAATCTGCCCAGTTGATAAGATCTATGGTAGCCTGCTGATTTGTGTGACATGCAAGAATACCTAAGACAAGAAAAGATGAAGTACACAAAAGATGAATTGGATGTTTTTTAATCTGACTCCTTGAGAAAATCTGTCTTTGAATCCAACCTCTGATTAGAAATCTTCCTCTGCCTCTAATCTTCAAGAAATATTGAAGAACTATTGAAAACCCTTGCCAGATCTAAAAATGGTGTCTTTGAGAGCTTCTTGCTATTTTGAATCTTCAACCTGCAAAGAAATAATGAAAAAGGACGCCTAGATTTGCTTTATGTAGACTCAAGCATGAATCCTTGAAGTTTGGGCCCCTAACTCATGAACTAAGCCTGATTGATCTAGAGTTCAAAAGGTTGATTTCCACTGATTGTGGGGTGAATTGGCCAAGTTTGCCTCCAAAATATCTTAACTGAAGTCAACAAACTTGCCTTTGACCTTTTTAGGCGTCCCTTTTGAGTTTTAGTGTTTTTTCATCATTTTTCGCTATTGAATGACCTCTGTTTGATGCTTGCTCTAGATTGATCAGTTGATCTTGAGTAGCTGCTGATAGATTCATTGTTGAGTTGGATCCGTGCTAAAGAGATGTGCCTGGGAAACCTTAAGCCGGAAAACTGAGTTTGAGGCTCCAAAAAACTGGGCGCCTCTCTTCAGCAAGGGCGCTTTTGCATTTGTCTTTGTCAATTTTCAGTGTCTGTTCTTCAACTTCTTTATTTAGACCTCTCGTGCTCTGATTTGATCTCCTCGTTGACTGACAAGTTGGATAATCTCGCTTGACGATTCATTAGGTGACCAGCTCAGTCCTGAAAAGAATGGTTGGTGTCTCAGTTCCTAAAAGTCAGATTAAGGCGTCGGCGAGCAAGGGCGCCTTTCTTCTTTAGGGGCGCTTTTGCTCTTTTGATCAGTTATTTCTTGTTGAAATTTTCCTCAGTTTGATCTTCGTCATCGGATGATTGCCTTGTTAGAATCTTTCGCAAATGGTTTCGTTGCCAAGGTTGATCCAAATAGAGAAGGTCATCTGGGAAGTCCTTTAGCCTTTCGTTAGCATCTGAGTGCCCAAAAGAAAGGGCGCCTTTCTTCAGCAAGGGTGCCTTTTTCAAGACAAGCTGTCGTTTCTGGATGTTCTTTATAACAACCTCTTCGCCTTCTGTCGACGATTGCCGATGATCACCTTATCAGATGATGTCATTGAATGTCTCGTTGTTGAGCCAGTAGGAGAATGCCGAGGACGACTGCCTTGGATGATTCAGGAGATAGATTTTGACCCCTGAGATTCAAGGGCACCTTTCTCTGGAAAGGGCGCTTTTCTTCATTTTGAGCTAGTTTCTCCTTTGTAGCATTTCCAGAGTTGGCCAAATTTTGGCCTTTTCCGGTTTCGAGAATCTCCTTCGTCAAACATCTTTTTCATCCTTTTTCACCATGGTTGCATCGTTGAAAGCTTAGCTTTCAGCACCTGGTACTGACCAATCTGCCATTATTGGCTGCAGAGCTCCTAACTTTTTTCCTGAAAAACAAAAATAGACCCACCTGAGTAAAACATGTCTTTTGATGATTCTGACTTGACAAATGTGATCGTGAAATCGATTAATCCTATCAAAATCATTTTCAATCATTTCCGAGAAGGTCTTATTTTCAGGTGTTTCCCTGAAAATAGGGGTATGAAACCTTAATTTTCAATTTTTTGAAAATTTGCACATATGTTCCTTGATAGGAACCCACAAAGACCCTATGTTTGGTTTGACCTAAAACAGACTTTTGACGATATTTTTATATGATTTAGCTCAATTTAAGCAGAATGCCAAAAAAATATTTTGGGTACAACAAGGGGTCTGCCTTAGTCAGACCCCCATTTAGGTGTTTCCACCTCTACAGACAGCCAAAGAAACGAGATAAAGAAAGTAATATAGTGAAAAGCACAAAAACACTGCAAAATAGTAAAGTGCTAACTCTACCAAGTGATAGAAGGAAAGAAAGGGAAGCTTACCACCTCCACCAAGAGCACTCAAGGTTGCTTGGGGGAGAAAATGAGAGTACTTGAGCCTCTGCTGCAATGGTGTTTTGTTCCCAACTTGTTCTACCAAAGATGGAGTGTTGTGTTTGCTGCAATGGAGAGCTTATATGCTTGACGTGAGTGAAAGTGAGCCTGTGAAGTGATAGAATGAGTGCTTCAAGTTGTGAAGAAGTTGGATTGAATGCTTAGAGAGTTGGAATGCTTGTTAAGGAATGAAATTGAAGAAGGAATGAAAGAAACGGCCATATTTAGGTCGGTCGGCTGAAGGGGGCGTTACAATTTGACTCCCAATGAGAAGTGTAACGCCTCTGCAGGTTCAGTCGCAGGAATCTGCCAGGGACGTAAGCACGCCGCGTAGACATCTGCGCACCACGCGGGCGTGCCCGACAGAAACGCCTCCACCGATGCTCAAAACATGCGCGAAGTGGGATGCAAGCAGTGGGCCTAGGTGGAATTAAGCCTCTGAACTTTGTTTTCTAAAGTGGAGAGGGAAAAAAGGGGGAATTTACAGATGGGGTGCAAATTCACTCCTATACACAATCGAACTATTCCTTAGCACAATGTTCAAGGTGAATTGGTTGCCTAGTCATGTGTCTCAATACTATCTTCTAACTTTCTGCATACCAAACTCAAATACATGGGAAATTTTGCTTCTAGTCATGACATGTATCCATAATTAGCTCTTCCATCTTTTGAGAGGATTGCTTGATTAGGCCCAATTTGATGCTATCATTGTTGGTAGTCTAAGACTATCTCACTTTTTTCTATTGGCATCTCTATTGATAAACTACCTCCTTTCATGTATTCCTTGGATGCTCTTCCTTAGCTCCTTTCTTTGAAGGAGACCATCACCAAAGTTGCTAGAAGGACATCTACAAGTAGTATGTTGTTGGCGTTTCAATTTGCACCTCTGGAATGCGAATGAGAAACGAACAACTATGTGCAGTAACTTGCTCTTCAAATTCGAAGGGGAAGCTTCCTCTTTTGCTGATGTTTTCAAGAAAGTAAATTAAAACTAATTTGCCAATCTTTTTGGTTCAGCTAAGAGCACAAGGTTATAAAACTCAAGTGCCGTAGCTGAGATTTTCTATTTAAGGAATTTCAACTACGACTAGCCTACAACTTGACTCCCAATGAGATGTGTAATGCTTCTGCAGGTTTAGCCACAGGAATCTGCCAGGGACGTAAGCGCGTCGCGTGGGCTTCCCCGACAGAAACGCCTCCATCGACGCTCAAAACAGGCGCGAAGTGGGATGCAAGCAGCGGGTCTAGGTGGAATTAAGCCTCCAAACTTTGTTTTCTAAATTGGAGAGGGCAAAAAGGGGAGATTTACACATGGGTTGCAAATTCACTACTATACACAATCGAACTATTCCTTAGCACAATGTCCAAGTTGAATTGGTTGCCTAGTCATGTGTCTCAAGACTATCTTCTAACTTTTTGCATACAAAACTCATATCCATGGGAGATTTTGCTTCTAGTCATGACATGTATCCATAATTAGCTCTTCCATCCTTTGAGAGGATTGCCTTATTAGGCCCAATTTGATGCTATCATTGTTGGTAGTCTAAGACTATTTCTTCCTCAACTCCTTTCTTTGAAGGAGACCATCACCAAAGTTGCTAGAAGGTACATCTACAAGTAGTATATTGTTGACGTTTCAATTTGCACCTCTGGAATGCGAATTAGAAACGAACAGCTATGTGCAGTAACTTGCTCTTCAAATTCAGAGGGGAAGCTCCCTCTTTTGCTGATGTTTTCAAGAAATTAAATTAAAACTAATTTGCCTATCTTTTTGGTTCAGCTAAGAGCACAAGGTTATAAAACTCAAGTGCCGTAGCTGAGATTTTCTGTTTAAGGAATTTCAACTACGACTAGCCTACATGTTTCTAATTTCTGAAGTAAACGCAGAGCAAGAGAATTAGAAGTGGACAAGGAAGGATTCTTTGACAAAATACTTAGATAAACTCTTCTTTCAACAAACATCTACTTACTTTCAATGCAAGCTGAAATGGACATCATATAAGTATAACTCAATAAATGGAAATTCGAGACATTATATCAGGGCAAAATAGGCACACGACTTTATTTCTCAAATCTCAAGAACAAAGATTACACAAGATACATGCACTGAACAAGAATTTGCAGCTAAAAGAGACTTGCAAACTTGTTCTTACACAAAGTGAACAGCAACTAAACAACAACAACTTGCAGGAAAAAGAGGCTCAGCAATTTGTTATCACAAGTACAGTTAAGAAAAACAATGAGCAGACACTCTTATTTATAGACAGGCAAGAGGTAGGGAACCCTACAATCCCCTTGCTTTTACAACTCAGCTTGCCAACATGCAAGCGCTTTATTTCTAAAACTAAAGAAGATAAACATCTATTCCTCTAAGAAAGCATGAAAACATGAGATGCCAACTATTACAACTTTGTTTTCTTTCTCTTCTTCAAAGAGTAGATAAGAATTGAGACGAGAATAGAAAGAAAACAGAAAGAAAGCTTCTAGATGATGGCTGCTTTAAATCTCGATCACATCCACCAAAAAGTTGGAAACTATGTCTCTGTTAGGTGCATCAATACTATCTATAGCAAAGTTTTGCTTTTCTATGATTTCTTCACCATCTGCAATTGATCTCAAAAAATGTTTAACCTCATTGGCCGCTTTCTCGAACCTTGTTGACATCATGGAAATCTTACTCATCCTACCACCAACTAAATCGCTGCCATCACTGCAATGGACAACATTCTAAAATTGGGCTTGCACTTAGTCAAGTCCAACATAGGAACCATCTTCATGACTATACTAAGAAGGAATCTCTGCAACAAACTCATTTATGAACAGGAGAGCCTCAATCATCCTTTGTTTGTATGAAACAAAATCCTCAGATATCCTCTCATAGGTTCTCACTTTGAAGATGTGACATTTTTTCCACGCAAGGATTTGTCTCTTGTGTTCTTTTGAAACCGTTGAGCCATAAGCTGTATTCAAATCTGCAATGATGATTTCGTGCCTAGGTTTCACTTCTGCCATTGATTGTTCAAAGCCTTGAATCTCTTGGCGTAAGTCATGAGCATTGTTCCTTAGCTGAAACATCTGTGCCAAGATTTCTTTTCCTCTGATGATGAAATTTTTGATCCATTCTTGTGTTTGCTTCCCACATATTACTAGCTGCCTCAATTGTTGATAATCAGCTGGTGTCTCTAGAACCTAGGGCAGCAACTGAGTAGCCTGTGAAGTGCCATGAATAAGGTTAGAAATGTATAGCTTGAGTTGCCGGATTTCAGCCTTGAGGGCTGCCTTATCTTCTCCATCTTTCAACACTCTTTCTTGAAGAGTTTCAGATGCAACTTTGAACAAACTAACATCCACATGCCTAGTGTTCTTGCCAAGATTGGCCTTAACCATTATGAAATCATCCACATCAACTTCATCTCTGTTTCTATCTTCAGTAGGTGTAGCAGTCTCCATGATCTTCTCACCATCAAGATTTCTCTCAAAGTGAATCTGTTTCTTTGCTTTATTTTTCGGTGCCTCCTGATAAACATTGTCAAGATCATCAAAATTCAGCTGATATGAAGGTCTTCTTCTCTTCCTTCCCAGGGAGCTCTCAAGCCAAGATGTGGTAGTATCTCTACTAACTTCCCTGGGAGGTTTAGGTGCAACTTCTTCATCTTCTTCAATCTCTAGATCAATGTGAATTGGTGAAGACCTTGGCATTGGTGGAGAATCATGTGTCAAGGCATCTTCTGTTTCCTTTTGAGGTACAGACTCTTCTGGAGGAGCTTCTATTTCAACTGTTGGCTGCTCTTGTATGACTATACTTGAGAAGTCCAACCTTCTTCTTACATTCTTCGTTGATCTGCTGCCCTTTACACCTTCTTGAGATTGACTTATACCCTTCATCTTCGGCTGTGCTCTGGAAGAAGAGGGAAGTGATGACTGTATTCTTGGCGGCTCTGTTGCTGGAATGGCTGCTGGAATGGATTTCTTCCTCTTGAGGACCAAGAAAGTCTTGCTGTACTCAACGACTTGGCGTGTCCTTTCTTCCACAAAGATATTTTCTTTGTTGGCCCAGTTGACCTGTGGAAGAGGCTATTGCTCAATTTTCTTTCAAGTGTACATTGGGAGAAGTACATCTCCATCATCATCTGAAAGTCCCTCGATATCCTTTGACAAACAATCTTTCATTTGATGGAGAGTGAGTCTATTGTAACTACACCTCCGTACCTCGAACTCATGTTTGCAATTGGCCCAAAAATATTCAAGCTTGGACACATGAGCATAGTTCTTCTCAAGCCAGGCTGCGAAGACCCCATGAGGGTCATACGATCGTCTCTCGTTGTAAGGCTTGAGACCAAGTTTAGCCAACTCATCACCTATGGACTTGGCATTTGCTGCTGATCTGCATGTGTAAATTCCCAACCCAAAGGAAAAACTGAAGGCAGGCTTCTTTCTACTCCGCAAGAGTGTGTGAACATCATATACTTGCCTTAGGAATTCCATGAAAACAACATCATCTAATGGGTACCTCAGCAACATGAGTGGAGCACTGGAGAAGCCGTAGACTCTGATGTAGGTGAAGGTAGGAAATTGTGTAAACCAATCTGCCCACTCCGCCATTGTTGCCCTGACAGTTTATGAAATACAAACGTGCAATTCATTATCCAGGTGTCACACTGTATACATCAGAAAAGCCTCGTTTACCCTCTTGTAATGATGTGATGACTCTATGAACTCCAGCTGAGAGTAGTAATTGTAGACATGTTGTAGATTCAGAGACCCCATAGTGTTCAACCCTCTGAATTTTCCTTGGAAGGCCACTAGGTAGACAAGGTAGGAGACCATGTTGAATTCGTGAATTTGGAAGTATTCAGTTATTTCTTGATGGAGGCTATCACTGATTAAGGTTGACCAATCATAGAATTTTGTCTTCTTCATGATATGAGGTATAACATAAAACATCTAGGGCTGAAACTTTGTAGCATCCTCTTGACCATTGATCCTGTTGAGTGTAACAACCCGACCCTTCGGTAAAGTAAAATAAAAATTTCCTAATTTACATCCTACAAGTATGTAAACGTGTTTACATGACATTGCAATAAATTTTTTCCTATTCTTTATTAATAATACATGAACAAGATGTCATATCAAATTACATTAAAGATTCCATTTCAATATAATAACTTCACAAGTACATGAAACAAGAATACATACCTTAACTAACATAGCTCCAATGAGCTTTAGAACAAACAGTAGTAAGAAGGTCTAGGAGATCATCCTTTCAAATCTTGGTACATCGGCGCAATCGGTCAAGAGCTGGTCTTTATTAATCAGCCTGCTAGAATAAGGTGGGGGGGAATTCTAGCTATAGTGCCGGGTAGCCCTATTGAACCCCCCCCCCCCACCCCCGGGGGTGGGGGGGAGGCAATAGGGGATAGTTGGCGTTTAGTTTAGTCTAGCCCTATTGAACCCTATGCGGCGCTGTCGCTCACTCACTGCATTAGGGTTCTCTCCCCCCACCCCTTTATAATAGCATTAGCGACAACGCCCTCCCGTAGGGCCCCAGCACTATAGCCCCTACCCCACTAACCCCCTACCCTATTTTCCTTGGGGGGGAATGGTAGGGCAGGGCCCTCTCTATCTTGGCCAAAACCCCACTATCCAAGGCCTTGACAAACCCACCATCCAGGGCTTCGCCTAATAGAATAGTAGGGCCGCCCTGCAGAGAAACACCGCCCGAGCCGCTCACCGCCCTATATGCCTTATATATGGTCGGTAGCGAAGCAACTCTATAGCCTCCCACCCCCCAGAACTGGTGGCGGAGGTTGGTGGGTAAGGCCTGCCTTCGGCAACCCCCCCATTATATGGTCGGCTGCCGAAGGCAGGCCTTAGGTCCCGAAGGGTGGGTGGTGGGGTCCGCCTAGGGGGGGAATGGTAGGGGAACGACTCTATCCTCTATAGTGGGGGTTCAATAGGGCTAAACTAGACTAAACTAAACGCCAACTATAGTAGGGGGGACAAGGCTTATCTATAGAGAGGAAGGAGTTTCTGGGGGGACGCGGTAAACCCGATCCATAGAAGAGTGGTAGGTGGTCCCGCGAAGCTTTCAGAGAAGGGTAGCCTGGTGTGTAAGCACATCAATGAACCGCGAACCCTCGGACCTAGCTAAGATGAGGGGGGGGGAGATCCCAAGTACGGGCCTTCTCCACCTATGCATGTGCCGAATGCTCATATGGGTAAGTGCACAACTATAGTTGCTCCTTTTCCCGCTCCCCTTCTTTGGGGCGCGTTTGGGGTGCGGATACACCTGCGCGGATTGCGGGTGACGGCTACAGGATTGGCGGGGAAGTGAACAGTACCCGACGACGGGGATGAATGCAGACCCATCGGACAGGGATAATCATTCTGGTCCTGGGGATACTCATTGGGAATGGATTAAGTTGTAGACGACATTCTCGTCACAGGAGGCGAAGCGCACCTTACTCGAAAACACTGCTACTAAGCCGGCGGCAGATCAGGAAGTTAGTTCGCTCAGGGGCTCACCGCATTTCCTCGACCTATCAACTATTGCACTTATTCGACCAGAGAAAGCTATAAAGGCGTTTGGAAAATGGGGACATCCGGTTCCTCAGGTATGCCGATGATATGATTATTGGCCTTTCCTCTCGATTTTGCACGCAGCTGTAAATGAAAGAACCGCTTGATCGTGCTCGGCGTCCGAGTGGTTCTGCCTCTGCATGACGACTCGAAACTCACCCTCGCTAACTATACCCTCGGGTGAGTGATGCAGAACCGATGAGAAATTGTCTTTTAGGGGTGGGGGGCCCCTATTAGTTGTGGGGGGCAATAGGATGTCTCGTTCTGCACACCAACCATCCAGAGGTCTGCCTCTACTATGTTTGTATTAGAAACTCACTCCAGAAAAGTGAATAGGTAGTTGGGTCAGTCGGTAGCAGGGGCCCCAAAGGCTATCACTCGGAAGGGAAGGAACCCCGATACCTATTATCCATCGATGGCCACCCCTCACCCCATCCATACCTTTGATCCAGCTATCTTCATTCAAAGGCCGAAACAAACCCCACCGACCTGGGCTTTGCCGCCGACCTGCACTTCGCGGCCGACCTATTTGCCGGGGTGGGTGGGTATAGGCAATAGGGTGAGAAAGCAATAATAATCTACCTCCAAGAAGAACTATATCCTCCTAAGTTCCCAGTCGCGAAGCCCCAACCCCACCGACCTGAGGCGAATAGGTTGGTCCAACCCCACCATCCCATTCGCCCTACGGGGGGGCAGGTCGCGAAGCGCTGGGTGGGAGGACTTAAGGAGGGAAAGGATGGATCGGGTGGGGGGCCCCTACTATTCTATGGCTAGCGGGTGGGTAGGAGGATATAGAACCCGGAACTAGGGTGGGAGGATAGCCGTTGTAGGGGCCCGGGCATGTTCCATAGAGAATCTGGACAGTTGACCCTCCCAACTATAGCCCGCCTGCCCCTTTAGTTGAACTATGATGCCCTGGCCGGAGATGTCTGCTTTGCAAAAGAGGCACGCACAGTTTCATTGAGGAGAAAAGGCAATGTTGAACCACTCGCCATCTCTCCTTGGTGCCTTAACCAGGACTTCCAATGATGAAACAAAGAATGAAACAAGAATTGAATCCCTATCCTCCAGAAAACGCTTGAATTGCTCTTGCTTCTGATCCATACCGGCACATTCCCGCAGCAGGGTGGGTTAGGGGAAAAAAGGCGGTCGAGAACTAAGGCGAATAGGTCGGTACCAACCCCACTGTAATGTCCCCAATTTAGTCCTACGCTATTCATTTGGATTTAGCCTATTTCTGGGAACTCGTAGGCTAAGCATAAGCTCGAATCAGAGTTTCCAAACTTCTTGGAGGACGTTTTCGTCTTTTTGCGGAGCTTACACTTGGAAATGTTGAACTTGGATTGCGGATTCCTTTTGGGTTTCTTGAGAGCTTCGCGTTGGTGGTTTCGGTTCGGCATTCTGAGCAATTACATGGATTTACTATTTTTAGCAGTTGACTTGTTGACTCCTAATCAGTAGGCTTCACTATGGTAGTCTGTTCAGACGGTATGGTTGAATTTGGCTTCTGATGCATTTCCATGGTGATATAAGATATTTTATATTATAATGTTATAATTTAACATTATAATTCCTTGTTCTAGCATCATGAATTAATATTGTCTTTAAAAGGGGGACATTGAAGGGTATTTTCACATGGAGGAATTATTTTAATATTTCTAAAATCCAAATATTGCTCAAGGAGTTTGGACGCCAACTTTGGGTGAGCCAAATATTTTATTTAAAAAGTGAAATTTATCTTCTTAAGCAAGTACTCCATCCTAAGGGTGAAGACAAAAGACAAGTCAATGACCTAAAAGAATCTTTGAGGTGGCGCCCTTCTTGGAGGTTTCTAGAAAGCTCTTCTGAAGTTATAAATTGGAGCTCGGGGTCCTCATTTTGTTTATCTGATGAATTTGCAAAGTTATGCTGCCGGATTGGCTTTGGGATTGCTTCGAGGAATGTAAGCCTCCTAGCTTGGCTCTTCTTCTTGCTTGAAAGACAGCAACTAGTTGAGAGGTTTAGTTGTAGTTGGTTTCCTTTCATTGTAGTTGGTTCTTCTCACATTCTGTAGTTGAGTTATTGTATTTTCTGTCAATTTTAGAGTTGCTGGTTTGTATGGCTATAGGTTGTTTTTACTCACAACTCAAGAAACAAAAATAATATTGTTCTGGGTACTGTTCCAATCTATTTTCCTATGTAGGGCGACCATATGTGCAAGTTTCCAGAATTTTATTTGAAGTCTATGAATTATCTAAAGTAAATTGCCCTTGCTTGTAGGCAATTTCACTTTGTAAGTGCTTTGGAAGTCGTGCAAAATAAATAGGGGTCTTTGTGAGAAGTTTTTGTGATCCATCTTCATTGTCATCATCATTAGAATGTTTTGCAACTGATTTCAAGTTAAATGAGTGAGTATTGAGAGAGATATGATCAATTTAGTGTGATGATAGGTTGCTGGTTTACCTTTTAAAAGTGCAGATCTGTTTAAAACATAATTTTCAGTATTTGTAGCGTAGAAGATCCTCTGACCATATGTTTGTCCTTCGCGGACACATTCTTGGTTAGAGTTACCTTCAGTTGCATCTTTGTTTAAGGCACTGACGATCCTCTTGCCATATGACAGCCTCTCTCTTGTTGAGATTGAGTGCGCATTCTTGGCAATGAGTTATTTGTAATCTGCTGGTGTGAATTATCTAACCCTAACGGGTTCTCTCTGCATTGTTGTGTACTTGATAAAAATTGAAAAAAATTGGCTCGGTATATTTCACCCACCTGCCCGAAGGGATCGACCATGCCCTTCGGGACCGGGAACTATGATTCCCTCCCACACTAGGGAATTCTAGTCGGGCGCTTCGGGACCTAAGGCCTCCCTTCGGCAGGCCGCCCCTCCCCACCCCCCCACTATAGTTGTTCCCAGCTACCGAAGGCAGGCCAACTAACTATAATCTACCGCTCCCGCCTTAGAATAGTAGGGAATATAATCTACCTCCCGGGGGGGCCTTGCCGAAGGCAAGCAACAACTATAGAGGGCGTGGGAGGATAGCCGATATGCCTCAGGTCGGTCCCTTCGGGCAGGTCGGTCCCAACCCCACCAACCTATATTCCTTTGTGAGGAGGCATAGTTTAGATCGATTCCTCAAGTAGGATAGGGAGTAGAGATCTATTTGCCCCAACTCCCCACTGTTTTATTATCGATGTTACATAGTAGAGTAGGGTGATTCTCTATCCTGCCATTCTATTCTCTATCCTGCCATTCTATCTGTTGTCGGGTTGGGTGCACCCCCGGCCATTCTCGTTGGTTGTAGAGATCGATTCTACCCTTACCGACTTGTTTGAGAGATCAATTCAAAGGCGTAAAAGAAGAACTTTTCAACTATACTAGCAGCCGGGGGAAGAATGGAGCTACAAATGGCAGGGACTGTAGTAGCAAGGGTTTTCCCTTCCTTCGGTCGGCGGCCCGAACAAACAAGAAGTTTCTTATTGAACCTACCATTATTTCTTCAAAAGACGGCCCTTCTTTTGTCTAATTCAGAGTCAAACCATGTTTCCCGGTCGTTCCATCGCGACGGTAGCTCCTAATGTCCCATGAGTCCCTGCTCCTATGGTCTGCCCCAATTGACGGGGAATAGCCAGCACACTGGTCCCAATCGACGAGCCCATCGATGCCCCAGCAGGGTACCCGTAGGCTCCAACATTCGATCGATAGCCTTGGTTGGGGTGAGAGAGATCTAGCATACTCTCCTGAGCCGTCAAGTGTCAAATTCGGTGGTGGGCCTTCATCAGTAACAGCAGCTCGAGTGGTGGCATCCATAGCTCCAGCAGTCAGTGCCTAATCCGTGCCCGACCGTAGAGGTAGGGGATACGATAAGAAGCAGTGGGCAAATTCTTATTATTATTATTATTATTAACCCCACTGACACGCCACCCCCACCCACCCTCTATAGTTGTTGCGAATGGGTCGGTCCTGCACGAAGGGCACCCCACCGACCTATATTACTTGGGACTTTCCAAACCAACCTTCCTTCTATCAGGGCTTTCAACCAAGGGTGCCCACCGACCTGGCCTGAAGGGAGGGGGGGGCTTTCTCACCCTATTGCCTATACCCACCCACCCCTGGGCATGCCTTCGGCAGCCGACCATATTGGCCTTAGGTCCCGAAGGGGACCCCACCGACCAAAGGCGAGTATGGTCGGTCCCGAAGGGCTGGGTGGGATGCTTAGTTTCTTTAGTTGCGGGTGAAACCCATATCCATGGGAGGGGGAGGTATATGTGAGCTCGCAAAATAGTGTCGTTGGCGCGCAGTCAATACCCTCTAGCCGGGGGGTCCACCCAACTATAGATCCGGGATGGAATGGCCGCCTTTGAAAGCAGCGCTGTATATGCCTTAGTCAGAGAACATTTATGCTCAGGCAGAGCCTAGAGGTTACATATTGCTCATAGTTCAGTCGGGGGTGAGGTTGGTTGTTTTCTTTTCTCCAGAAAACACGTTCACTCAGAAGGGCGGGGTAGAAGGTTTCAAGGGGCCCTATTCCGACTATAGTTGGCGGTGGGACCGGAGTCTAGTAGTAGAGTTTCTATGGGTGGGTACTTCTTAGTTTGTAGTTGAAGGGCTAGGCGGAACAAAAAGAGGGAATAGGCCCTGGTGAACGCTATAAGTCAAGCGAATAGAGTGGGGCTTGAAAGAAAATTATGAAATACCAAATAGCTCGCTCGTTTCGATCATTCACCTAAACCATGGTGTATGATATTGATTGGTGTATCGCGTAAACCAAAACTGATATCTATCCGCCTCAGTAGGTGTTTGTGCTCGGCGGCCGGGTACGAAAACCTGACATGCACATTGATCCATTCATTATCCATTTCTCGACCCTGCAAACCCCGACCGCTTGCTGTGGAGGAGAAACATCACTCGGGTGCTTTTCCACCAACCATGGACTTATAATGCGGTCCCCAGCACACCTATCGTTCGATAGATGGCCCTTCCTTCGAATAAGAGATTGGTAGGGGTATCCTTTAACGATTACCAACTAAGCATAGTGCTGTGTCCTACAAAACTAGAACCTTGCTGTTTCACAATCTCGAACTAGAACAAGGATAACAATGAACTAATAGTGTAGTCTCAACTAACTCACATCTAAGTGGAAGTTGTACATTTCACTACTTTGGCCAAAGTATCATTCAGTACTTCGAATGAAGGTCATCTATCATAAACACTACTCAAGGCTGATTTGATTTAAGGCTTACACTACACGTAGGTTTGTGCTTTAGTGGATATTACGTACCCCAGACATCCTACATCAGACATCCTACAAGTAATCACAATTTCTTCTCCTATACTGGACATCTTCATCCTAGGAGTTTCATATGCTTAACTAAGTTAATTTAATAACTTAAGCTGTGATCATTACTTAATTCAATGCCTTCATTTCTGCCCTAGTATTTAGTATCTACTTAAAGCATATTCTCCTTATATGGAGATCATACAAGTAATGCAATTCACTCAATATGCAACCTTTAACCTTTATACAGTTTACTCTCTAACTGTAAGTAGGCAAGTAATTCACATAATAACTCATTCTTTTTTTCACACAGAAATACAGCTTTGAATGACTTTCACCCTATGCACAACAATAACACAAAGATTCTGTTTTAATTAAATAACCAAGAATTGAGTAGATAGTAGAAGAATATCCCATGCCTGTTCTCAAAACTTCCTTCAAAGAAGATGTCTTAGCACTTGAAACGACTGACAATTCCTCTTCAAATTGCAGACTTCACTTCTCAACTTAACTCACAGATGCCTCTGCTGTCAGAACCCCGATGGTTCTCGATTTCGAAACCCTAACTGTTTTTGTGTGTTTTTGCAGATTTCTGGTTTTTTGTATTTTTTTTGAGGTTTTCAGGCAAAATGCAAAGCTGCGATTTTCTCTAATAATTGCAAATAAATTCATAAAAAATCAAAAGTGCTTTGTCATACATAGGAAATGCTTAGAATGCCAAGGCGTACCATCAATTTCATTGTCCAGAGCATTTACAAAGACAAATAGCAATATATAGATGAAAATACAGATTTATTATCAAAAACCTGGTTTCCTTCTTGCAGCCGCCAAAAGAATGATGAGAACAGTACGGCTGAATGAAAGGATGAATCTCTGGTCACTGTAATTGATGCTGAACCTCTGAACACCCAAGGCGCACCCCAACTGGTTGATAGAAGTTAAGTTCTGATGTTTTCCACTGACTACTGAGAAGGTACGGCCTGCTGGTACAGAAAAGTACGGCCTACAACAGCAGCAAGAATATGGTATGGTTTCTTGAAATGTGTGCCAGATCTCAGGTAAATAACCACTGAAAGATTCGCCCTGCTGGTAGATGTTTATTCTCTGTGAATCTCGGAATGAATAACTCAGTAAACACAAACTGTGATCTCTGTATGAAATCACCAAGTGCAAGCTTCAGCTGGTATTGCACAGCCTCAGTCTGCTTGATCTCTGAAGAGTTTTCGTTCTCCAGAAACGTCCGTCTGCCAGAAACCCTAAGGTTTGCAAACTCCAATGCTCAGAGCAAAAGACAAATTAGAATAACATTTCATCCTGGTTCGATTTGTCTTGACTGCAAAATATATATCCTCCTCAATAAAATTCGACCCAATGCTCTTTTTTAATAATCATTTAATAAAATGATTAAATTCGTCTTTTTCAAGACTTAGGAGAAATCTATTTAATAATTGGCGCTTATTTTAATGAATAATAAATATTCATTAAATCAAAAATTAATACTTTATTATAAAGTATATTAAATACTTTATAACAGGCCAAATTAATTAAATATTTAAATACTTCAATAAAGTGACTTTAATATAAAGTCAAATTATTAAATATTTAATAACTCATTAATTACTCCTTATTTCTCCGTCAAATCAACCAACTGCTGAACTGGGTCGATTCTGAGCTAAATGGCTGAACCAGGTGCCCTGCCCGAAATAGCAGCTTCCGCCTGACCTAACTTTCTAAAAATAGAAAGTTTCCTGAAAATGCTCACTGGAAGATTCTACGAAGGCCCAACCTGATACAACTGCAAATTGGAGCTACCAAACACTGAGCAACTGCCTCCGATGATCCTCTGCACACCCTGTCAGCCTACGAGGATCGAAATTATAGGCTAACTCCTCGACAAACAGTGTCAGCTAAAACGGGGACATGAGATCTGCTCACTCAATTATAAACTCTCAAAAATTGATACTCACAGCTTTCAGAATTAAAGGTTGCCCTCAGGAAATATGAAGACTCTCAGGAAATATGAATACTCAGAAAATATGAACTCTCAAGAAATATGAATACTCAGAAAATATGAACTCACAGGAAATATGAGTAATTTTGAATTCCGACAAGTAGTAGAGAAGAATCGCAAGGGCGGCTTTATATAGGGTCCCCTGCACAACAAAATCCACTTCTTCAGGCATGTAAACTGCTAGAACAGAGATTTGAACAATTCCATTGTGAAATGTGGCAAATTCCTGAGGTGAATCGACCTCCTTTATTGACAACAAACAAAGAAAGATTCAAACTTGCATATGGTGAAAATCCTTGAATTGACACCTCCCAAGCGTCCTCTAATTTCATGCAATTTCCAGATATTTCTGTTTAGTAATTCATTTGTGAAGAATGGGTCAAGGTTCCATTCTTGTTATTGTGCCAAATTTCGTGGCAAGAAGACACATCTGCCTGCGTTTTAATTTCCATGGAGAGTCCAGAAAATGGAGTGCGCCTCTTTGCCGTGCGCGACTCTCTTTCTCAGCGCAGCCTTTATTTTTATCCCGTTCAAATGTTTAATAAAGTTTCCAATGAAATATTTCCCCCTTCAAAATGTTTGGCGTGATTTACGTCATAAATTCGTTGCTAATAAAGTGATTGATATTTCCCATTGTTATAAATCGATTTCCATAGTTGAAACTTCATTATCCCATGAATCGGTTTATCCATTGACTTTATGAGTTTTAAAAATAAAGTCTTCATTTAACTATATCAATTCCCTCTTTATTTCAAATTAAATAATTTATATATATATTTAACTATATGCATATATATATTATTATAGTTTTATTTTACTTTAATATATATATATGTATATATATTTAAATATGATTATATACATATATATATATTTCGGTAAAACTATTATATATATATATATATTTACATATATTAATATATACACATTTACATATTTATTTGGTAAATACATATATTGCGAGCCAGTCAACATACTTTTAATATACATAGAATGTATATGTGTATATATGTGTATATGTAAATTCCAAGGCAATATTAAAATAATATTATAATATCCACAGATAATAGGTAGCGTGTGTATGTATATCCTCGTATATACCATAGTGTACACGTATGTGTATGTATACAATATCAACACATATGTATGGGCATATCCATCTGCCAATCATACGTCTGTATCAATATGTATATACATATGGATACGTGTACATACTATATGCATGTATACACATACCCACTCAACCTATTCACTTATATGCATTCTCGTTTTCCACACAATGATTATAGCATAGTAAGTCAGATAAATAAACATCACTCACAAAGCACAAAGAAGTAAACAACACTCCTAAGCCTATGGATGACTTATCAAGACTAACTTAACTGACTTGGTTCCTCCAAACCTATAATGATGTGTGTGTATGCTCAATTGGTTCTCGTTATTGTTTACCCGACCAAGCTCCTCCCTGAGTGATATTTCTCGTCTGCCTGGAGGAATGGTCCTCTTACCTGCACACCATGACATGACAACGAGAGTCATATGCTCACAACAAGGTAGTATACATGAAACATCTCAAAAGTTAGATTATTCACAAACCAATAACCTTCTATTCTCCTTTATGCAGTATTTCAGCAAGAATAACATCAAATGAAAACAACATTCATATTGAAAAGAAGGTACAAGCATCATTAATTCACCTCCAGAATTCACATTTAGTTTATCTAGTAATGGTAAATAGTTACGTCACAATTTGGGATGTAATATACTTCCCCCCTTGTGAATCATCGTCCTCGATGATCTATAGCTTTTCAACATACAATTAAAGTCAGGTAAAGTTTTACTCACAACTCTCAAAATATGTAAGATTAGACATTCAATCTATGTAGCATTCATGTCCTTCCCGGACCTTGCTTTGAGTGCCCTGACTATCGCATAGGTAAATCTCATATGCATCATACATACTTATTCTCCCATAGAATTTTATACCACTCACACATCCAAGATATAATAGTAACTATACATAACACCAAACACACAGTGATCGGAAATCATTGGTCCATGAATTTATCCTTAGTATAATCCAAATAGAAAAGGAATGCCGATGCATTGTACACTACATTGTGGGTCCTATCTTTCTATTTTGGTATTTACACTTTTAGACAACTCATAAACCATGTCCGTCCATCACTTACACATCCATTTTCCTTACCACATAGAACTTGTACTCTTGATTACTTGTCCATCTTGAGCATAACCTTGCTCCTAGACACTTGTCAAATCCTGATATTGCTCTATACTTAAGCTTTGTATCGACAAAGTTTCATTGATCTATTCGATCTATTACTCCTTTTTGACATTCTATCAAGTCCAAGGTTAACCCTATTTCTAAGCCTATTTCAGCTTAATAGAGTTTCCAAAAAAAAACGTTCGTTACTTTGATGAGTTTGTCCATTAGAACATTATGTCAGTTCTACTAACATAGACGGACTGATTTGTCTTGTGTTCTACCACTTTCCTTCTAGAATCTCAAGAGAGTATACATGTCTTACAGATGATGACATTCGGTCTTCATTTCCTGGTATACTAGACATTACTTTGCCGCATTCCGTGCAGCTTCTTACTCTATCTTTTCCAAGTTCTAGTGAATCCTCATTTGACAATTTTCTTTGTCATTCCAAAGTCCTAACCCTGACATTAATTACCTCGTTTCTTTCCCAATTCTTTCCGAACTTTGGGTACATAGGTTGTTTTATATCCAATGGTAGTCTATTCTTTCACTAAAAGAAAACCTATTTTACAATCTCACGCCATCTTTAATTCCCATGTAATAATGGTTATAAATTTTGCGGAGATAAATCCCATTTATCTTTTAACCAAAATCGTAATACCTTTTCTTTGTGGTTATCATTATGACTTGCGAAGAAGTCATTAGTCCTTCAAAGTTGAGAACATACCTTCATTTTTCATTGGATGGGGTACTTACTTGAGTCAACGCACTCTTTTTCTTCCCCCCTTTAGTGTTTTCACAACATTTGATCTACTCAAAGTTGAACTCCTAATAAACACTTGCTTCTTTGAAAGGATTTGTTGTTCCTTGTTGTTGGCTTTCCATTGCCTTTACCTTGTCTCATGGCATACCTCGAATATACTTTTCCCAAAGATAGATTAGTCATTGATTTCTATCTCATAGATTTCAATAACTTTGGATCATCCAACGAGAGATCTATTGAATAATCAGCAAATTACAAGTTACAAGACACTCCATTAATCCAATTCTCTTTTCAACATCCTTTTGGTGGAGGGTACTCCATTTCTACAAAACTTTGTTCGTTGACGTTCTTTTCTACTTAGAACATTGTTTCCTTTGCAACTTCTATTGTTTTGATACATAGTGCCACATTGTATTCCCTTTTGGAGCATTCTAAACAAATGTTGACTTTCACAAACATGTTGGTGAGTTCAGCTTATACTCCAACCAATCTATGTGTAACCTCTGGTAAAACCGTCCTGACTTACCACTTCAGGCTTCTTTTTCCCCTAGTCAGTTTTCAAGTGACTTAATTCCAATGCTTGGAATCCTCCTCTCTTTTAGCCTCTAGAGATACC
Organism: Sequoia sempervirens; assembly: GCA_007258455.2. Classification (NCBI taxonomy): domain Eukaryota; kingdom Viridiplantae; phylum Streptophyta; class Pinopsida; order Cupressales; family Cupressaceae; genus Sequoia; species Sequoia sempervirens. The sequence goes on along the minus strand of VDFB02377603.1, from coordinate 19,537 downwards.
AAAGTTGTTTGGTCCCTTTTTCCTATCAAAACTCCAATAATCTAATTGATTTTGGTCGGTGGAACCTTGTCCACTTTGTTGATTACTTTGATTCGAACCATTCTGGTCTTTTCCCTTACCCCTAAGGTACTATCTTTTTTCTTTGCAAGATCTTCTCTTTACTTTAAGAATTAGGTTTATGTCAAGAGTTCTCCAACCCTTGTGGATACCTCCTTCGTTGACTTTCTTCTTCGATCTAATTGATGCTGGCATTACATACACATAAATTCTTAGGTGTTTTCTCTAAATCCAAAAGTTCCTAACTCCTTACAACTATAGTTTCCTACTATAGAAGAGTTATCTTATTCTTTGTCATTCCCTTGGAGGTATATACTTGTTATTCTTCCTAACCTTTCTACCTATCCTGATTGCATAAACTTCCGCAATTCTAGGTGATATTCTCAATTGTTGATTTAGGAGTTCCTAACTCCAGGGACAACTCCTAACTAGTCCCAACTTTTTACATGTTACTAGGAATCACATCTTCCTTTTCACTTCTCTAAGCTCTTTTCTCTTGCCCTTGTGGCACAAGAACTTTTTAACTGTTATCTTCTGATAAGGTTTATGCATTGTTCCGTAGTGAGCTCATAGGTTCCTAGTGCTGAACTCACTCTGATACCATGTGTAACAACCCGAGCCTTCGGTAAAGTAAAATAAAAATTTCCTAGTTTACATCCTACAAGTATGTAAACGTGTTTACATGACATTGCAATAAATTTTTTTCTTTTCTTTATTGATAATACATGAACAAGATGTCATATCAAATTACAATAAAGATTACATTTCAATATAATAACTTCACAAGTACATGAAACAAGAATACATACCTTAACTAACATAGCTCCAATGAGCTTTAGAACAAATAGTAGTAAGAAGGTCCAGGAGATCGTCCTTTCAAATCTTGGTACATCGGCCGCTTGCTGTGGAGGAGAAACATCACTCTGGCGCTTTTCCGCCAACCACGGACTTATAATGCAGTCTCCCCCACACCTATCGTTCGATAGATGGCCCTCCCTTCGAAGAAGAGATTGGTAGGGTATGCTTTAATGATTACCAACTAAGCATAGTGTTGTGTCCTACACAACTAGAACCTTGCTATTTCACAATCTCGAACTAGAACAAGGATCACAATGAACTGACAGTGTAGTCTCAACTAACTCACATCTAAGTGGATGTTGTACATTTCACTACTTTGGCCAAAGTATTATCATTCAGTACTTTGAATGAAGGTCATCTATCAGAAACACTACTTAGGGCTGATTTTCTTTAAGGCTTTTTTACACTACGCGTAGGTTTGTCCTTTAGCGGGTATTACGTACCCCAGACATCCTACATCAGACTAAACTACTAGAAATGAAAACAACATGACAAGTAATCACAATTTCCCCTCCTATACTGGATATCTTCATCCTAGGAGTTTCATAAGCTTAACTAAGTTAATCTAATAACTTAAGCTGTGATCATTACTTAATTCAATGCCTTCATTTCCGCCCTAGTATTTAGTATCTACTTAAAGCATATTCTCCTTATATGGAGATCATACAATTAATGCAATTCACTCAATATGCAACCTTTAACCTTTATATAGTTTACTCTCTAAGTGTAAGTAGGCAAGCAATTCACATAATAACTCATTCTTTCTTTCACATAGAAGCTATAAATGACTTTCAACCTATGCACAACAGTAAACACAAAGATTCTGTTTTAATTAAATAACCAAGAATTGAGTAGATAGTAGAAGAATATCCCATGCTTGTTCTCAAAGCTTCCTTCAAAGAATATGTCTTAGCACTTGAAACGACTGACAATTCCTCTTCAAATTGCAGACTTCACTTCTCAGCTTAACTCACATATGCCTCTTCTCACTCAATTATAAACACTTAGAAATTGATACTCACAGCTTTCAGAATTAAAGGTTGCCCTCAAGAAATATGAAGACTCTCAGGAAATATGAATACTCGGAAAATATGAACTCAGGAAATATGAATACTCAGAAAATATGAACTCTCAGGAAATATGAGTAATTTCGAATTCCGAAAAGCAGTAGAGAAGAATGGCTAGGGCGGCTTTATATAGAGTCCCCTGCACAACAAAATCCACTTTTCCAGGGATGTAAATTGCCAAAACAGAAATTTGAACAATTCCATTGTGAAATGTGGCAAATTTTTGAGGTGAATTGACCTCCTTTATTGACAACAAACAAAGAAAGATTCAAACTTGCATATGGTGAAATTCCTTGAATTGACACCTCCCAGGTGTCCTCTGATTTCATGCGATTTCTAGATATTTCTGTTTAGTGATTCATTTGTGAAGAATGGGTCAAGGTTCCATTCTTGCCATTGTGCCAAATTTCGTGGCAAGAAGACACATCTGCCTGCATTTTAATTTCCATGGAGAGTCCAAAAAATGGAGTGCGCCTCTTTGCCGTGCGCGACTCTCTTTCTCAGCGCAGCCTTTATTTTTATGTCTTTCAAATGTTTAATAAAGTTTCCAATGAAATATTTCCCCCTTCAAAATGTTTGGCGTGATTTACTTCATGAATTCGTTGCTAATAAAGTGATTGATATTTCCCATTGTTATAAATCGATTTCCATTGTTGAAACTTCATTATCCCATGAATCGTTTTATCCATTGACTTTATGAGTTTTAAAAATAAAGTCTTCATTTAACTATATCGATTCCCTCTTTATTTCAAATTAAATAATTTATATATATTTAACTATATGCATATACATATTATTATAGTTTTATTTTACTTTAATATATATATATGTGAATATATTTAAATATGCTTATATATACATATATATATATTTCGGTAAAACTATAATATATATATATTTATATAATATTAAATATATATATATATATATATTTACATATATTAATATATACACATTTACATATTTATTTGGTAGATACATATATTGCGAGCCAGTCAGCATACTTTTAATATACATATCTAAGTATATGTGTATATATGTGTATATGTAAATTCCAAGGCAATATTAAAATAATATTATAATATCCACAGATAATAGGTAGCGTGTGTATGTATATACATGTATATCCTCGTATATACCACGGTGTACACGTATGTGTATGTATACTATATTGACACATAGGTATGGGCATATCCATCTGCCGATCATACTTCTGTATCGATATGTATATACATATGGATACGTGTACATACTATATACATGTATTCACATACCCACTCAACCTATTCACCTATGTGCATTCACGTTTTCCACACAGTGATGATAGCATAGTAAGTCAGATAAATAAAATCACTCACAAAGCGCAAAGAAGTAAACAAGACTCCTAAGCCTACGGATGACTTATCAAGACTAACTTAACTGACTTGGTTCCTCGAAACCTATAATGACGTGTGTGTATGCTGAATTGGTTCTCGTTATTGTTTACCTGACCAAGCTCTTGCTCGAGTGATATTTCTCGTCTGCCTGGAGGAATGGTCCTCTTACTTGCACACCATGACACGACAATGAGAGTCATATGCTCACAACAGGGTACTATACATGAAACATCCAAAAGTTAGATTATTCACAAATCAATAACCTTTTATTCTCCTTTATGCAGTATTTCACCAAGAATAACATCAAATGAAACAACATTCATATTGAAAACGAGGTACAAGCATCATTAATTCACCTCCAAAATTCACATTTCATTCACATTTTCTTTATCTAGTAATGGTGAATATTTACGTCACAATTTGGGATGTAACATTGAGCAAGGTTATCATTATAGCAATTTCATCTTTGAATTCCCCTTGCCCGATGTTCTTTGACAGAGTCTTATGTGTTTCTTTCATCCACTTCTATGCAATCTTCTTGTTGTATTTCTCCTTATGCATGTCCCATATTCTTTCACATTCTTCCTTGGAGATAGTCACACTTTTGGGCCAGGTGGTATTGAGAAGCATTTTTCAATCATGTCTGGCTTTATGATGCAAATCAATCTACCATCTACTGACTGAATATCCCGAGTCGCCGGATTGTAATGCTTTATGCAAGCAATTACAAATTTCGGACTCTGCACTAAAATATGAATGGATGCTGCTACAAGTAGTCTGGAGTGACCAAGATGCCTGACTGCAATGTTGCCTGCATTTTCCAATGCTTGCACGTTGAATATTGGTTTGATGTGGTGCAAGTCAGTCTCAGTTGTTTTGATGAAGTCGTGATATAGTGCTGATTTGGTCTTGAACTCAAGGGGAGTGTACTCCATATTGAAAACCTTGAAGAATGATTGTAAACTTGCCTATATTTAGACAAGTTTTTTCGACAACTTTCTAAATTTAGCTTGCTGGTTTTTCTTCTTCAAACGGACGGATTTTTTTTTAATTTTTCTGAGATATGGGTTTTGTTCAAAATTTCATTACAAGAAGACCCAGATCGTTCGTTTTTGAAAATTTTGTGTGGATTGAAAAAGCAGGAAACCCTAATTTCTTCAGATTTTCTTAAAAAAGCTGGCACCTGGGTTTTGTTCAAAAGTACATTTTGGATGAACCCAGTTGATCAGATGTTGAAAATATTTAAGGCTGATTGAAAAAGCAACAAACCCTAGAATCTGAAATATTTTCTTGAAAAGTTGTGATCTGGGTTTTTTTTCAGAAGAATGTTTTAGGACCCAGATGATCAAATTTTGAAAATTTTGATGATGCCTTGGGCATGCATGAAAAAAACAGCTGCTGCAACTTGAAAAATTTCTTCAAAAATTGTTTAGAATGATGAGCTAAGATGACTTAGATCACTGAAAATCGAAAACCTTGACCTCCTTCAAAGAATTGATGTTCTGGATGAAAAAAGCATGAAAAAGCAGGCTCCTTTGTTTGCTGGTCTGAAAATTTATGAAGAACTTAAGAAATCAGCAAGCTTGGGCTCTCAAATCTTGAAAAGAAATTTCTTTAGTTGTTGCTGCTCTCTAACTTGGATGCCACCTGCAAGAAAATATGAAGAAATGGAAGGCAAAGACCCCTTAAATAAGTTGTGGGCTTGAGAAAATCTGCTTTCTTTTTTTGCTTTCACCCCTCAAACCCTAGCCTGAGTTTGCTCATTGAACTTGGACGTTTTTCTTCTCCATGAAATTTTGAAATTTGAGAAATTTGGCTAAGGCATGGCTTATTGGGCGCCCTTCTTGGTTGGAGGCGCCTATCTTTATGAGACTTAGTTATTTTTTTAAAAATTTCAATTTTTTCTTGATTTCAGACCCTAGTTTGAATTTGATTTCCGGCTTCCAGATTGATCCTACGGACGAGCTGAATGATTCATCGTGGAGCTTGATTGAATCTGGCGAGGTTGTTCTGGAGGAAACTTTGACTAAAAACTTCATTTTGACCTTAAAAATAATGGGCGCCCATCTCCTTCTAGGGCGCCCAACTTTCCCAGTGTTAGTCATCTTTCCACTCTTCAAGTTTTGCTAGTTTCCCTTTGATCTTCTGATGAATTCGTGTTTTCGGGAGTGAGATCGACCTGATTGATTGACTGATTGTTCTGTTGCGTAGCTTGTTTGAATATGAGATCTTTCTAGAGATGCCAAACCCTAATTACTAAATCTGAGGCTTCAAATGTTTGGGTGCCTGTCTTCTCTAGGGGCGCCTATGATTTCCAGAGATAGAATTTTTTCACTGCTTACTGATCTTTTGATTGATTCTTGTTTAAAGATGATTCGGAGCTCTGATGGACTGATGGCTGGACTCGTTGGATAGCTTGAAGGATTTTGAAGGGGGTTCTCTGGAGGTTACATCCTTTGAAAACTGAATTTGATGTCTCAAAAGCTTGGGCGCCCCTAGCTAGATGGGGCACCCAACTCTTCTAGAGTTAGATTTTTTTTTTGTGACTTTCAACTTTGGTCTTGACTTCATTTTTCAAGATTTTACCCTCCCTTTAATCTGATATAACTGATGCTTGACGAACCTGACGAGCTCACCGTTTAATCCGTTGAAGAGCTGGATTGAATCTGAAGAAAGGATGCTGGAGACTGCAAACCTTAATTCCATCTTTTAGGCACTCAAATCCTTGGGCACCTTTGGCTACTTAGGGCGCCCAAACTCTCCAGACAACTGTTTTTTTTAAGCATTTTCATCCTTCGAACTTGAAACTTCATGTTATGCCCTTCGTTTGATCTGAAACTATGGGCGATCAAAGGATCTGATGATCTGGCAATGACATCCACTGCGATGCTGACAGAATCCTGCAGAGATGGAGCACATATGCAAACCCTAATTGCTAGATGAGGTCCTCTAGAAGGCTAGGCGCCCTTGGCCACCTGGGGCGCCCAGAGTTCCCTGACTTGGAATATTTTCTATTATTTTCATGGTTTGCATTCTGTCACTATGTTATAACTCCTTCGATCAATCTGAGATTTAGGATGACTAGGTGATCTGATGACTGCGCTAGTGGACTCACTATAGAGTTGAGAAGATTCTGAGCAACATTGTTTGGGAGCACAAAACCTAATTTCATCATTTGATGCCTTGAAAAGTTGGGCGCCTATCTCCTCCTGGGGCGCCCTTGTTTGGTAGACTTAGTTTTTATTTTGCAAATCTCAGCTTCTTCCTTTGTTTGACGTGCTTACCTTTGTCTCGACTGGGTGTGATGAAAATTTTGCTAAGGCATGAGTGTTTGGCCACCTAGACTGAGCTAGGGCGCTTGGAGTCTCTAGTTTTAGCCAACATTTTGCATTTTTCAATTTTCACAACTTCCTTTCTCCATTCTTTGATCTGCGTGCATGTCCATCGTTTCTCATTTTCTGTTTAGTGTTTGAATGTTTGAATCTGACACCTAGCAGTTACTTGACCTCCATTAATGACTTCGGAGCTCCTGAAATGCTTTCTGAAATTAAAAAAAGAAAAATAGACCCACTAGGGCAAAACTGATCGTTTTGTGATTTTGACTACACTAGCTTGATGGGGAAGTATTTTCGACCAATCAAAATCAATTTGAACCTAACAACCAAACTATCTATTTTTAGAAAAATTTTGCCAGCATATCTTTCGAAAGAAACCCAGGAAAACCCAAAAAAGTTTCTTTTTTTAGAAAGTTTCTAAAAATAGCAATTTTCCTAAAAAGTAGGGCCGAAAAGCCAAGATCTAGGTTTTGTAGATTTGGTCGCTCTAAGCAGACCCAGATCATCAAATTTTGAAAATTCCGAGTTTTTGACCCTCATACAAGACATGTAAACCCTAATTTTGACTTTTTTGACAAATTTGACAAGATTTTTAACCATTTCTTCAAAATGCCCAAGTGTAGCAAATTTTTTAATTTTGGGTACAACATATGTACAATTCACTTAGACCTCCCCTCCTATGCCAGTTAGTCTAGAGCTTGCTTTTTACACCATGTATTTCTTATAAGCAAAAGATGGTATTTTATGTTGTCCTCACCATATCCAATGTCATTTGTCACATGGTTTGAGGTTTCCCTTTGGTCAAATGAGGGTGTGTTCCTACCAACTACAAGTTGAAATGAACCACCATATTCCTCGACTTGACTAGTTCTATTGTCTATGGTTCCTCCAAGAAGTAGAGAATGAGGAGCATTTCATCTTGAGAAGCCCCATTTACTATGAGATTTTGGGGAGATAGTGTTGCCTTCACAACAACTCAGTGAACTATCTCTCTACTTTCCTTAGATAGCCAAACCAACAATGTTTGGCCCTATGTCTTTGGGAGGGCATCTTCCTTCAATGCAAATCCTTACATGAGGTTTCTTAGAATTCTAGAGCCCCTAGTTTGATCACCTCCTTCCAACACATCTAGGAGACTGGGAGCTCCAAATAGCCTTTGGTACCACTACTCATATTGATGCAAATAGAACTGTGAGATGGCATCTCACTTTTATCTTGACAGTTTCCTCTTCGACATTGTGGCCTTGTTTCTTTCCGACAGTGTTACTTAACTTCTTGCCAACATAGCTCTACTCTTCTCTAGCCACCTCCCAAGCCATAGGGCGAATACACGTTACAAACATTTTCCATAATACAAGGGTTCTTGCACGTGGTGGTCTCCCTCTCTTACAGTTCTACGTCAACAACATTACCCCATGGTGGTGATGGGGCCTATCTAACTCCCATCCCTCATGAAGGAACGATGCATAGTTTTAAAAAGGATTGGTATTCTCATGAAGAAACCAATCCTTCTCAAAAACATAAACCCCCTTCATCTAAATTGAAATATGGTTATGGTATTGGATACAATCTCCCTCCTACACATGTAGATGCTCAATTCTACACATGACGCCTATTTTCCAGGTTTTCATCATGGTACATGTCCAAAGTGCCACCATAGTGGTTTTCAATGGAGGATGATTTTTTTTCTTTACTATTTTCATGACTTTTTTTTTAAAATTTTTTTTTTGAAAGATTTTAAACTCATGTTGAACCACCTTGTGGTGTTGATGTAGATGCTTCTGTCATAATGTGCCATTCATATCCTGCATGAAAAAGCTTCTTTTGCAAGATACGCGCACTTGAATACAACTTTTGAGATTCCCGATCTACTTTGTTGATATTAGAGTTAACTCTATCTTTATGCGCACATCACAATAGAATGCCTTATAAATCCTTATGATGAAGGGTTGCTGCCAATACATGGTCAATGTAAGAATTGGATATCATGCATGTAGGAGTGGATAGTGGAGTGTGTTTAGGAATAGGAGATGGATTGGTTAACAACTTGGAACCTTTGACTCTCCAAACTTGGGAAGATGAGCAATGATGGGTGGATACGGAAGTGTGCATGGAATTTGGACCAATTGCTCAATATACTTTGTATGTTGCTTGAGAAGCCAGATTTTTCCTTTGTAGAAATATTTTATGGATACTTTTCTCTTTTCTATTTTGCCCCATAGTTTCTTTGACTGATGGAGTTTGATAGGGATAATCTTTCTCTGTATATTTTGGTATCCATGTGTAATTTGATTTGTCCATTATGCTTCTTAACTTCTTTTTCTTTGATAACATTCTTCATGCTTTGATTCAAATCTTTCTTTTGATGTTAGTCCCAATATGTGGATGGGGTGATGGGTGGATGAAGATTCATGATGTGGCTGGTTGTAGTATTGGCACTGGTTTCATTGTAAGGATTCTTTGTGCTTCCTATGTTGATGTTTGTTTGAAACGAAGTTGCCCTCAGTAATGTGGAGGTATCACTGATATGTTTAGATTTCTTAATTACCAAATAACCAAGACCTTTATTCTTAGGATTTCCAATAATTTGCACTGGTTCTAGGATACCCTATTCATGTAGGCCTAATCCTCTGCCTTGATAATTCATCCGTTGGAACATTTTATTTGCAATAGGATATGATTTACCTTGGAAAAAAGGTACTACTCCTTCTCTGCTCTGTTGTGGATCTTCAAAGGTGATAGCTTCTTCATTGATAATATAGCTTTCCCTAAAAAAGGTAAGTGATCCAAGTTTATAAGTGATAGTATCCTCCATAAGTGGGATAACCTCCTGATTCATATCTTTTGGCTTGATCTTGTGAAATATCATATTTTAATGCTTCTTCAAGAGGTGTTGATGATTCATTGTCCACGTAAAAGTATTCCTCATGATTCATTTTTGATATGCCTTCACTGGATGTTTCTGATTCCCAATTTTTGTAGAAGCCTTCTTCATGACCCATTTCTGATATGTCTCTAGATTTTTCTATATCTTGATCATGTGTACAAATGTTAAGAGTATGAGACTCTTGTTTTGAATGAAGATCATCGACATTTCCATTAGGAGTAATCATCTCATGGATAGATGGAGGAATATGTGCTATATGGATATGATCATCATTTGCGACATCTTGTATAGATTGGAGAGTGCCCATTAGATCATTGCAATATCTTGGAGATACAAATTCTTGATCCTGATTAATTTTGGAATTGCTTTTGACATGCTTTGGATCAAGTTATTGAAATGGGTTAGTTTCAAAGGATGGATTGCTTACAAAGGGTGCTTGGATGTTTTCATTAGGAATAGGAAGTGGCTCAATATCCTCTTGAGATTTGAGTGGATTTGGATCAAGTATGGAATTGAAGATTCCTTCAATATCTATGTTGTACCCCAAAATTAAAATTTTTGTTACACTTAGAAATTTTGAAGAAATGAGTAAAAGTCTTGTCAAATCAGTCAAAAAGGTCAAAATTTGGGTGTGCATGTCTTTGCATGAGGGGTTAAAATGCAAAATTTTCAATTCGCGACGATCTGGGTCTGCTAAGAGCAGATTAACCTACAAAACCCAGATCTCAGTTTTTCATCCCTAAATTTTAGGAAAACTGCTATTTTTAGAAATTTTCTAAAATTAGTAACGTTTTCTGGGTTTTTCTGGGTTTCTTTCGAAACGGATACTGGCAAAATTTTCTAAAAATAGAAAATTTCTAAAAATTTAAAGTTGGTCCGACAGGGTCCGAACTGATTTTGATTGGCTCAAAATGTGTCCATATCAGGCTGGTGCAGTCAGAATCTTAAAATAATCAGTTTCGCCCTACTAGGTCTATTCTGCTTTTTCAGAAGCATATTGGAGCTCCGAGGTCATCAATGGAGGTCATCCGATTGCTAGGCGTCAATTTCAGCACTTAAACTTCCAGCAGAAGGTGAAACGATGAACATGCACGAAGAACGCGAAAGAAAGTTCAAAAGTCATGAAAATTTTCTAACACTGCTGAGTTTGGGTGCCCCTGTTAAAGAAAGGCGCCCACCTTTTTAGGTCACTAGATGAGTGAATTAGGGATAGGACCTCGCATGGAAGTTGCTCAGTATTTAGTCAGCTTCGCGATGGATATTCCCGTCAGAGCATCCGACAATCCAGTCTCCAGCAAATTCGAGTCAAAGTGGAAGGTATAGAATGAAGATCTGAAACTCGAAGAAGAAGATTAAATTGAAATTTTTTCTAAGTCTGGAGAAACTGGGCGCCCTAGGAGAAGAAAGGCGCCCAACTTTTCAAGGGTTCAAATAGATGAACTTGCAGTCAAGGTTATAACGAGATGTCTTCAAAATGCAACAGACTTTCCAGTGAGCTATCCAACACGACATACGGAGCTCGCAGTCATCGGATTCAAAGGGCTGAATAGAGGGTCCGATGGGAGTTGAAAAGAGAAATCCGAAAGCAAAGGTGAAAATGCAAAAAAATAAACTAACTCTGGTGAAACTGGGCGCCCCAGCTTGCCAGGGGCGCCCAAGCTTTTGAGGACCTAAAAGCTACTTTTTGGCAAACGTATCTCCAGAGGACCCCTCCTAAAATCCTCTCAGCTTCGCAACGAGTCCAAACTTTCATCAATCCGACGCTCGGAGCTAAAAAATTCAACAAGATTGCCCATAGAAGCGAAAGACATGAATAAATTGAATTTTTTTCTAAGTCTGGTAGAAGTTGGAACCCAGTTGAAGAAGGGCGCCCAAACTTTAAGGCCTTCAAATGATGGAATTTGCAGAAGTAGCATCCAAAGAATGCCTCACCAAAATCAGTCTGGCTACCCAACGAAATATTCAGACAGTCGGTCGGATCAGCGTTGCTCTCGGAATCGAGGATTCATCAGAAAATCAAAGGGAGAAGGAAGAACTTGGAAATCAGAAAAATGACTAACACTGAAGAAGTTGAGCACCCCTAGAAGGAAAAGCCTCCCATGAATTCGGAGGTCAAAATCAAGTTTTAGCATGAGGTGCCTCAGAACATCCTTCTCAGTTTCAGTCAGGCTTGGCGTGAACCACTCAGCTCGTCTGTCGGGTTGATCTGTCAACGAGAAATCAGAGGCGAAGTAGCATGTTAAAATGAAGGAAAGTTGAAAAAGCTAAAATTTTGACTAACACTGGTGGAAATAAGCGCCCCTCTTGGAGAAAGGTGCCCAAAGTTTCATGCCTTAGAATATTTTCAAGAATTTTCAAATTTCAAAATTTGCAAGAGGAGAAGGATGGCGTCCAAGTTCAAGGGGCTGAGATTTAGGGTTTTGAAGATAAAAGCAAAAAAAATAAAATAAAGCAAAACCTAAATCAAACCCTAAGTTTATTTAACACTTCTTTTCAATGTATTTTTCATTATTTTTGCAGGTAACATCCAGAGGAGAAAGTTGGAGCAGCAAGTTTGAAGAATTTTTGTGATTCAAGAATCCATAGTTGCTGGTTTTACATCAGATTTTTCAGACCAGCAAGCATAAATCCTTGCTTTTTCATTCTTCTTGTTCCAGAAGATCAAATTTTTCAAAGCTGAAGGCTAAGGCTTTCAATTTTTCAGTCATCTGGATCTTTTTGCCTCAATCTTCTGAAGAATTTTTCAAAAACTTCATCAAGTTGCAGCAAGTGCTTTTATTTTGCATGTCAAAAAACCTCAGTGCATTCAAATTTCAACCATCTGGGTCCTTTCCAAATCTGAAGAAAACCCATATCGCAGCTTTTTTCAAGAAAGTTCAAAAACCTAGGGTTGGCTGCTTTTTCGATCAAACGTCAGGGTTTTGCAAATCCAATCAACTGGGTTCATTTCTAATCATATTCTGAACAAAACCCAGATGCCAGCTTTTTTCGGGAAAATTGAAGAAATTAGGGTTTGCTGCTTTTTCAGGCAAAATTCAAAGTTTTCAAAAACGGACGATCTGGGTTGTCTTGCATCGATATTCTGAACAAAACCCATATCTCAGAAAAATTTCTCAAAAAATTTGTCCGTTGGAGTACAAAAATCAGCATTCTAAAAATAGAAATTGTTCAAAACGTGTCTAAACCGAGGCGAGTTTACAGTCATTCTTCGAGTTTTCTGGAATGGAGCTCACTCCTAATGTTTTCAAGTCCGAATCAGCTCTCTTTCACAATTATATCAAAACAGCTGAGACAGACTTGCATCATGTCAAGCCGGTGTTCGATCTACATGCCTTGGAGAGAGCAGGCAACACTTCAATCAAGAACTTGGGACATTTTGGACTCCTCGCAGCAGCGTCTATTCCTATATCAGTTCAGAGCCTTGAGTTCGTAATCGCTTGCATTAAGCATTACAACCCGGCTACTAGGGAGATCTAGTCAGCAGACGGTAGATTGATTTGCAGTCTAAAGCCTGATATGGTCGGAAGGTGTTTTTCCATTCCCCCGTGGCCTGAAAGCGTAACTCTTTCAAGGGATGAATGCGAAAGGATGTGGAATATGCATAAAGATAAATATAGCAAGAAGATTGCACAGAGATGGATGTCACGTCTCAGACTTTGATGCTGTTTTGACCATGACTTTGTGGGATTTATTATAAGAATTATGATACGTGTTAGAGCAATATGATATAATACAATGCTTTGGTGTATTGAAATGTAGGAAAAATATTTGTTTTTAGAATTATGAGTGCATTTTATTTTTAAATTATACAAGATAGAGCAAAATAGGAGTGTTGATTTAATTATTGCTTAAATTTATACTTCTATATTGGTTACTAATACACTTTCGTTGTTGCACGCCTGAGTGCATTTGAGTTGCAGGTGGTCGAAGACCAAGAGTGTGATTGAGGAAAAGAAGGCTAGCTTCCCGATAGGGTAAAAGAGGAGAAACTCTCGATCACACACACACCACTTAAAAATCATGTAGTTGCCTTTAGGCCATGTCTGTTTTTAATGCGATTGTTTAAATTGATTACATGGTTTGAATAAGTGATTGATATAAACAAAAAAAAAAGAAATATATATATAAATAATAACATAGCAAAATTAAAATATAGTTTAATTATCCATAAAAGTTGTGAAAAGAGTATGGTTTATTTTATTTAGTTTATCCCATTTATTTTTGTGCAATAAAAAGGAAAATCTGATTTAAAAAAAAAGAAAGGGAAATTAAAAATAAAGTGAAAATATTATATTCACATATATTATGGAAGAAATAATTGGTTTGCATATTAAAAGGTAGAGATATCTTTGTTTGCATATGTTTTTAACCTTAGTCCAAAAATTGGGAGAAATGAACAGCCCCGAGAAAACTTTGGGCTCTGGGGAAATTTTTCTTAAAACCAACAATGCTGTTGGCATGTGGCAATCTCTGGAATTTGCATGTAAAATTTATCTGTCATTTGGAAATACTCTGCATGATCCTCAGAAGGAGGAATAAAGCTTTAAGGGAGAAAAGAGAACATTCATTCAGACATAACCAGAGCTCTGGAAGAGGGCGACAGGAAGGTAATACTGGGCATCTGCACTGGAGAAAATTGCCAGGTTATTTTCCATACTTTGCTTTCAATCAGTTTAAAATTGCAGTAAGAAATTGAAGAAATGAAATGCATCATTCTATGAAATGATTACAGATATCTGAGAAATCTTTTCCAATTTTACTTTTGAATCTGGGTAATAGCTTACTTATCATTGTTGCATTATAGAAAGAATACCCAATCTTTTCTTCCAGATTAGGGTTACATTCTGTTGCAAAAGCTGCAAATTATTAAACTGCTCTCAATTATATTTGGAAACATACATAAACATATATGTATATATATATGCACAGGAATCTGTATTCCCGTGCATATATACATATATATATATATAAATGCATATGATTTTGCAAGAACAACTTTCACCAGAAATTAATTCGAAATTCCTTTGAGATAAATTTAAATGCAGTATAATACTGGGCAAAACATTTCTTTTTTTTTTGTTATGAAATTGTTTAACTGTAGGGAGAAGGGGAGGGATTTTTCCCCCAGCCCTTCCCATAGGAAGGGCACGGCTCTGTGGGGAGGCTCGCGCCCTCCACAGGCCGCGGCCTGTGGAAGGGGCGCGAGCCCCCTCACAGCCCGCGCCCTCCCCATGGGAGAGGCAAGGGCTTCCTGCACCCTTAGGGTGCTCAACACCAGTATGAAACTCTGTAAAATACTTTTATTCTGTGTGCACAGCCTGAAAACGTGAGAACAGTTATAAAAATCAGTATTTCTTTCTTCAAAACATATATATATATATATTCATCCATATATACATAAATGCAAGTTTGAACAGGGAAACCATCTTCAGAATATGATATGATTTCTGTCAAAAATACACAAACATCTCAGTAATTGGAAGCTGGAAATATGAACAAAGGCAAGAACTTCTGAGAAAACATGTAAACTGAAATTCCACTTGATCACATTGTCATATACTCACATACAGTTGTACATTCCTGAATAATAGTATACATTATAAACACGAATGCAAGTTTTTCTTTCAGACCTCTGTTATTCCGAATGAGTTGCCCTGTTTCTGTATATTACTAACATCCAGAAACCTGTAGTAAACAGAGAATTACTCTTTCAATTAGCTTGAATTTGGAAGAGTAGAAGAATATACATAAATCTGTGAACATTATTTCATACAAAAGAGTTAATTAATTACTCTACTTGTGTCTATACACTGATAGAATCATGACATACATACATTTCTTTTTACATTTTAAAAGAGAAGCTTGGATTAAAAACAGAATCAGAAAAGAATTACTTACAAAAGAGTAAATGCAATCTTACTACTGAACTTGCAACCTTTCTTTTCATTTGTCCAATGTAATTCAAAAGATGTTATGAAATTCTCATTTGAAATTCTTTTAGAATCAATTGAATGCATGAAACATGTATGGAAAATGCACAACTTTCTGCTTTTGTACTTTATTATACTTTTGGTAACTTCCGGGACAGGATGCCGAAGGTGGATGCACAGAGACGGTAGCTTTACCTTTTCTAAACTACCATTTGCTTATTTTAATTTATGCTTGGCCAAGCACTTGTACCATTGAAATAGATGGATTTGTTTAAAAGCCTAGAAATGTATATGTATTTGAGTCTCTGCCACCTCCTGTTGCAAGAAATATGTTTTCTCATGTTAGAAATGCATATAGGCACCGGGCATGCATCGAGAGTTCCCTCCTGTTTTATTGTGTCAGGTTGCTAGGCTCCTTTATGCAGGGCCGGGGATTCCTTCGAGTTAGGAAGGAACGCGGGGAAGTCATGTACTTCGTGGTTGGGCGGAAAAGGCGCCTGAATCACACTCTTGGCCCCAGCTCGCAAGAAGACCAATAGTGTCACGGCGGTTGGAGGTTCAGAGTTTTATTTGCTATTGATGAACTTGTGTAACATTCTGGAAATGGCTTGTATAGCGCCATTGTATGTATATTTATATTTGACATTCATTGTTGAAACTTTGAAATAGAAGTATGGCATGAAGAATCTAACGTAACATTGATATGTAGAATTAAAGTTTTATGACGTAGCATTGAAAAAGATGTTTCATTGGAATTATTGATCTCTTCCGAGTATAGATGAATAAGTATATATGAAAATTCATTAATGTACTTTTGCCATGTGCATAATCTTGATAAATTACAATGTTGTTATTTGTATACATGAAATGCAATTTAAATTCTCTTTTATTGAGCTCATTTTGGAAGTTTTTATGAATGATATTAATTACTTGAAAACCCTTTTGAAACGGAATTGAACAATTGAAAATGCTCTTAATTTTCCGAGCGCTACAATGGATGAAAGAAAAACATAAGATATTGCCCAAGAACGTCGGGCTTGAGGAAGTGCAAGTTCAGTTCCAGAATGTTGTTCATAGTTGCAGTCTTGTTGGCGGAAGGATAGGCCATATTTCGCCAGCATGCGCTGCGCCTTGCATAAAAGCCGCCAATGAGGTCAAGATTTCGGTGATCTATTGCATGTTGAAGATATTCTTGAAAAGCGTGCTTTGGTCAAGCATAGCATAGATAACCGAACTGTGACACAATCTCTAACTTCCTAGCGATGTGGATCGAGTTTTTAAAGTAGCTTTTGTGCTTTCTTCTCGCTTTCTTCTATTCTGAATAATTTTATCCATTCTTTGAGGATAGAAAGAAGATAAGATGTAATAGTTGGCGCTTTCCCTACTTTTCTGCTTTCTAGGGTTTCTTCTAGATTTTATAATAAAGCTTCGTTTGTTGAGCAAGTCTCTAGATTGTGAAAGCAAGGAGATTTTAGGTTCTCGCTACTCCTCTGGCTTCTATAAATAAGAGCCTTTGCTCATTTATGAACGGTTATTGTCATAGCAAATTGTGCGCAATTGTTATTCGGGCTTCGGGCCACTTAGTTAAACCGCGGCTAGTGGGAGAACAAAACGTACCGGTACCATTGTGCCTTCTATTTGTTGTCTCCAAGCATTGTTCATATTTGTGTTTTCAGATAAGCAAATTGTTGAGCCTCTTTAGCCAACAAGGAGTTAGTGAGATTGCTGCTTTCTATTGTGTTGGAGAATAAGTTTGCAAAGCCTCCCTATTTAAATTTCTTTGTTCAAGGCATGTTAGAAGGAGCCTCGTTTTAGAGATTTATAATAAAATCATGAGCCTCTTCGCTCCTTGGCCCAAAAATCTCAGATTTCAAGTATCGTTGTTCTACTTTTATGATCTTTTATTTCGGGCTTTTAAGGAAGTGCGTGTAGGTGTTCGTTGAAAGAGAGATTATTGAAGTATCTTTGTCAGAGAATCTACCTTGTTAATTTCTAACTTCTCTTGCTCTGCTATTACTTGAGAGGCTAGGAACGTCTTTAGTTTAAGTTAGTCGTAGTTGAAACTTCTTATCAGAAAATCTCAGCTGCGGCGTTTGTGTTTAAAAAACCTTGTGCTCCAAGCTGATCAAAAAGATAGGCAACTTAGTTTTAGTTTACTTTCTTTCAAACACCATCAGCAAGAGGGAGCTTCCCCTCCTAATTTGAAGAGCAGTTTATCTGTGCATAGCTGTCCGTTTTCAAATCCGCATTCCAGAGGTGCGAATTTAAACGCCAACAGTTTTCTGGCGCCCAGCGTGGGGCACGAGGCTTTAAACAACAAAGAAAGCTTAGGCTTTATGTCACGGGTATGACTATCTGGCGTCCTATTGCTCCAGTTCAACAATCTGATCTTACACCTCCAGTTATCCAGCCAAGTTTCCAGATAATTGAAGGAGAGCAAGTAGACATCATCAGCAGCCTGAGGAGTTTCATCTTTGAGAAAAAGGAGACCCCTGCTCAGTGGAGAAACGCTGCTGTTATTCTAGACAAAGAGGAAGAGAAAGCCGATATTGCAGCCGAAAGACCTGTCTTGCCACCACCCGCGTGGGACTAGTCAATCCTGGCATACATAGTCTATACAAGGAGGAGAATAAGAACAAATCCACTCTTCCAAGAAGTTGATCCTTTCCTTCCACACGCACATCCTACAGAAGTTGGAGAGTCATCCAACACAGTTCCTGAGTTCAACACCGTACCTGTGTTCGAAGAAGAAGAATCCGAAACGATGGGTGATCATCACAACAACGATAACAACAACAATTGCAATCGGAGAAGAGGTCCCCCACTGCCTTGGGGTGATAATATTGGACCTTTGGCCCTAGGAGCGAATCACGAATTGCCTAAAGGGTCAAGAAAGCACTTTCCACGATTCCAAGGTGATGGAAGTCAACATCCTGATGATCATCTTTTAGCCTTTTCAACGGCTTGCGCTATTTTGCATGTAGGTCATGAAGATATTGCTGTTCGTCTCTTTGTTGAGACTCTCGCGGGAGCTGCTGCCGAATGGTTCAATTAGTTGGAGCCTGGTTGCATAACCAACTGGAATACTATGACTGAAAAGTTTCTTGCGAGATTCAAGCCAGCTGAAGATAGCCACCAGTTGTTCGCTCGACTTTCCAATTCGAAGGAGGACAATGAACCAATGAGAGAGTTCGTAGCAAGGTTTAACCGCCTAGTTACTCGTCTTTCATATACACTCAATCCATCGCCTGAGATCCTGTTAAGCAGTTTTGTCAATGCACTTCCATTAGAGATAGCCTTTATCTTAAGGTCGGCTCACGAGACAGAACTGGGAGAAGCACAACAAGGTGCAATAGAAATTGAAGACAACATGATCACTTCAGGAAAGATCAGAGGAGATGCTATTAGGCCCTTGGTTCAAAGTTCTGCTGATCCGTTACTTCAAAGGGTTGCAAATGAAGTAACTATTCTCAAGAGGCAATTGCCACTTCAGCCGACGCCTCTTTCTCAAGTTGCACCACCACCTGCCTTGCCCGCACCACAACAGTTTTATCAGCCTCAGCAGCCGTATCAGCCGAGGAGAAATAACTTTCAGCCTTACAACAATTACAAGCCGCGAGGGCCACCTCCACCAAGGCAAGTCGCTGACAACACACAAAATGCTGTGTTTTGCTCTTTTCATGATTCCACTGAACATACCGGCGCATCTTGCCCTGAAAATGTTAGAATGAACGAGATAATGGGATACGCCGAAGCTGCACCTGCACCAAGTTTCGTTCCAACTCCAAGTTCGAATGTTGTCTTACCTCAATCGGACAACTTCGATGGCCATCTCGCTAGAACGGCTACTCTTTTGGAAAGGGAAACCCCACTTTGAAGAACAAGAAGAAGATATTCGTCAGTACTCTCTTGCAGTTAATCCTGAGAATCATACGACTCCTATGTTCACCAGAGCTCAACATCTGAGGGCACACCAAGAAGAGGAAGAAGAGAGGCTGAAGATATCAAAAGATAAAGAAAAAGGAAA
>VDFB02377602.1:0-25798 GCA_007258455.2 Sequoia sempervirens | reverse complement strand
AGTACATCCAAGCCTTTACATTTACCATTAAGCACAAGAAGGGACAGCAAAACAAAGTGGTAGATGCATTAAGCAGGAGAATGTTGACAGTCCAAGAGATACAGTTGAAAAGCATTGGATTAGAGAGTTTCAAAGATCTCTATGGTGAGGATGAAGATTTCTCAGAAGCCTACAAGGTATGTTCAGATTTTGAAAATCACTTTCATAGTCAATATGCTGAGTATACTCTACAAAATGGATTGTTATTCAAGGGTAATATGTTATGTGTCCCAAGAGGATCAATGGGGGAAAATCTGATCCAAGAGAAACACAATGGTAGTCTTAGTGGGAATTTTGGAATAAATAAAACTTTAGAGCTGGTACAAAGATTTTATTATTGGCCTAAGTTAGCAAGAGATGTTAGGAAGTATGTAGAACAGTGTGTTGTTTGCATGAAAGCCAAAGGGGAAGCTAGCAATGTTGGTTTGTATCAGCCCTTGCCTATTCCTAATAGACCATGGGAGTGTGTGACCATGGATTTTGTGGTAGGTCTTCCCAAGACCAAACCGGTTTTGGATGCGATTTATGTAGTTAGGACAGATTTTAGCAAAATGAGTCACTTTATTCCTTGTAAGACTACACATGATGCAAGTTATATTGCCCATCTCTTTTTCAGGGAAGTTGTAAGAATCCATGGATTGCCATTGAGTATTGTTTCTGATAGGGATGTGAAATTCATGAGCCACTTTTGGAAAACACTATAGAGCAGATTGGGTACAAATTTCATTTGATCACCTTTTACTCATCCCTCGTACTCCTCAATGGTCAAACAGAGGTGGTTAACAGAGTGTTAGGTAACTCCATTGAGGTGCTTGACAAAGGAATACAGGCGCACTGGATATGGCGATTTCTCGTCAATATGCATATAATGATAGTGTGAATAGAACTACAGGGAAAAGTCCATTTGAAGTTGTGTATGGGATTCACCCAAGAGGAGTTTGTGAACTCAGAGACCTTGGAACAATGGAGAATAGGAGTGGACATGCAGAAGACTTCAGTCAGACCATGAAGGAGATTCATGAGCAGGTTAAGAAGACAATCACAACAACACAAAAATTGAAGGATAAAGTTGATGAGTCAAGGAGAGATGTGCAGTTTCAAGTAGGTGATTATGTGATGGTTCATCTTAACAAATCAAGGTTGCAGAAGGGCATGTCAACCAAAATGTAGATGAAAATAGTAGGACCATGCAAAGTGTTAGCTAAGTATGGGAAGAATGCATACAAGGTAGAACTTCCATCAGATTTGGGTATATCTCTTGTATTCAATGTTGCTGATTTGATCAGGTATAAGGGCACAGTCACTGATGAAGCTCAGAACAGTCAAGAAATATTTAAGGATATCAGTAATATACCCCTTCCAATTCAAGAGAAATCTCAGGTAGAGAAGGTCTTGGAGTCCAGGGTGAAGAAAGCAACAAGACACAAGGCATACATGGAACACCTTGTCAACTGGAAGGGAAAACCTGAATCTGAGGCTACCTAGATTGAAGAAGCAGATTTCAAGAAGCAAGGGATTGATTTATCACTGGTATCTCCTCAAGTTCCTTGATCTTTGTGCTGAGAGGGGGAGAATGGTGCAGGAGCACCTGCCAAGGTGCCAAAGTACAAGTAGATTTTGAAGTTTTGTTTTTAAGTCAATCCTATTTTGTTGGGAAAGGTCTTTAATACCTTTTAGCTTGTGTTTTGGGACCTTTTTGGTTCATAGGTAAAAGTTAAATAAATTGGGAAAACTATCTATGGGCATTTCCTAAGTTTTTGGTTTAAAATTTGAAAACACACTGTGTTTTACAACAGGAGGCTTTTAGCTGTTCCTAGGAAAAAATTGAAAACCTAACTGTTTCAAAAAGATTGTAAAAGTGTTTTCTCGACCTTGGAAGAGGTTGGAGGTTTTGGTTATTGGCAGTTTTGATGTGAATAAGAAAACAATGTTTTTTTGATGTAAAAATACAGTTTTTTTTGTTCTTGCATTGGAAACAACAAATAGATGATTTGAATAAAGCATTTGTTGATTTGGTAGCATGTAGGGGATCATTCTAAAGTTCTGTATTGGCCTTTTCAGACAACTTTTCCATCGCTGTTTTCATTTTGCAATTTCTGTGTGTTTTCTTTTGGTTTTGTTTTGGACTGGTAAAGACCAGAAACATGGGGTTTCAACTGGTTTCCTACCTGTACCAAGAAGTATGGAGGCAGTGGAAGCTAAGTTAGACTCCATATTTGTATATAATGTAAATATGAGTGTCTTGGTGAGTCATGAAAGCAAGATAATGTTCTTTTCCTAGGCGAGCTTGTGTTGCCTGGTTAGGGAAAGACAGTGAGTTGTTAACTCTAACGAGATAGGGGTGTTAAGACTTTGTTGTAGCAGCGTGTGCAGTGGTTGCAGGGACCTCAATAAAGGGTGTCAAGAAGGTAGAGACCTTGCATATTCATCTGGAGAGTAGAAAGTGTAGACAGTCCAAGAAAAAGGCTTAAAAAGCCCTAAATTTCTCAAGAATAGAGACAACCCTGTGTACGGCTTGAGAAGGGCTGAAACCACTAAAATCTTGAAGAGTTACAAATTTGAGCCAGGGTTCTTTCTTGGAGATTATGGTGTTCTTGCAGCAGGGAGAAGTATTAAACATTTTTCTTGTTGGAGGAGGCCTAATTCTAGTAGCCTTCCCCAAACCCTAGACTTGGGTTTTGAGAAAGCGATAGGGAAGAGGGCTATGGAGTTGAAACAAGAACCCTCTCTAGACTGCGTTTGAAGTTTTGAAACCTACTACACACCCCTGAAATGAGGTTAGGGAGAATTTAGTGATTAACTGGTCTTTAAGCTGATTAAGGGCTAGTTGGTGAAGAGAGGAAAAGCACCAAGAAATGCTTGGTTAAGGCATTGTGAATGATTGGGAACTTGATAGCAGGGTTGGAAGACAAGACCAGGGGTGCCTCATTACTTTGGGGACCTATAGGTTGGTTGGTGGAGAGAAACACCAAGGGTATCAACTAGAAACCCAGAGCATTGAGCCAGTGATTGACTCAATCCAACCTTACAACATCTATCACAAAAGTATATTGCTGTTGCAAATATAGCTATACTCAAGTGATAATGGATAAAGTAGATCTTTGAAAGATATTAGAGTAGTATATGATGAACCTTGCCCTATTATTGCCATATAACCGCAGGCAACTCAAGAATTGCAATTAACATATCAAAAAGTCTAGTGCTACACTTTAAGACCAGAATATGTCAAATCAAAGTTTCACTTAGAGTGAGGGAGAAAGTGAATGAGAAAGAAGTCAGATTGGAGTATGTGCCTACCAAAGAATAGATTTTAGACATTTTCACTAAGCCGTTGCTGAATGATACTTTTGAGTATCTTAGAGGGATGCTAGGGGTGATTACCCCTTCTAATATGAACTAGAGACACATTTATTTTAATCAATCTGTGTGCTTCATAGATATATCCTGATCTGAATTGATGTTTTTAAAGTAGGCCCGATACTTAGGGAAATGTCGGATGTGCAAATAATATGTGGTTCAGAAACTTGTGGGGGAAGGAGGAAGGAAGCCAATGATAAAGGGTCATGTAGAAAAATGTTATCTAGGAGAAGAGCAATGGAGAAAGACCACATAGAAGAGGTTAAGGAAGAAGAGTGATAATCTAAAGGTAAGTGTTGATTGAGAGTTGTATTGATGGTGTTTTTCACATTATGTGTTTCCATTAGTAGTAAGGGGAGATTGTTGGATGATGTGGTTGTGTTGCTGATATGTGGTTGTTATTGATGTCAACACTATTAGCATTATTGTATTGAAGGTTGTATATGTCAAGGATATTGAGAAAATTGTTAAAGGAAGAGTTCCAAGTTGCTAGTGGAACAATGAAGGTCATGAAGGTTTCTTGTTCTGTACATTGAAGATTAGTTGTTGTGGAATAAAGGGTTTATTTTTGAGAGTATCTAGATCATCCATCAGAAGTTTCAGAGGTCCACGTGAAGATTTGATCATGCTATGAACAATTGTGTTCTGATAGTATTTCTGTGGGTTCTGTCATTGTTCTTGATTGAAGTTTATGTGATTTTTGTAATTTTTGTTGTTACGGATGATTCCTTGTTAGTTCTTGTTGTTTTTGGATGATTCTATATAATTCTCTATTCTTGTTGTATGTCCATGTTGATTGGTGTGCTCATGGTCGAAGATCTTTCTCGGTATGTTCAGGTTTTCATGTTCTTGGCTGATATGGTGGTAATAACGTGTTGTGGATGTTTGGAGATTTAAATTTGAATGTTTGGCATGATCAAAGATATTATTTTAGGTCTCATCATAATATTAGTCGACAGTGTTTGATCCACTTTGAAAATTTATTTGTAAATTTGGGCGACACTACTATGTTGTATAGTACGGCCCGGCTGATTTGTTGATATAATTCCATGTTCTGCGAGATATATAAGAATGATTGTTTTGAAATTGAAGTTGGTGTGTGTCCATAAGAGAGAATGTATGCCAGAGAAAGTGAAAATGTGCAAATAATGTCCAAATCATTTCATTGCAGAGCAGAGTGAGAAGAATTTTGAGTGAAGTGTGAAGAAGGTTTTTTGTTCTTAACTGGAACTGTAATCAGGCTTTTGAAGAAGCTATTTTATCAGTTCATGTACTTTGTGGATCTAATCTGAAATTAGTGTTGGGAAGTGAGCTCTAGGTAGGGTGCCTGAATGCATGTGCATTCCCATTATTTTTTCATTATAATTTTAACAGGGTATAATATTGTGGACTAACATCCACCGTGTTTTTTCCCCTAATAGGGTTTCCACGTAAAAGATCTTGGTGTTCTCTATGTTTGTGATGTGTTGATTATTTATGGTTTATTATTCATTCATCAAATCTAAGATTAAGTTAAGTCTAAAAAGTTTAATATTCTATGAAAAATGATTCACCCCCTCCTCTCAGTTGTCTATCCTAGTTTTGCCAACACTACCTAGGGTTTTGGGTCTTGATTTGCATTTTAAACCTTTTTAAGAATTTTTGAAAGTGTGACATAATTATGCCTAATGGGACTCATATGCCACTTTTGGAATATGATTCCCATGTGGCCCAAAATTAAATTTAATTCAAATTCTTGGTGGGATTTTATCCTCCTAGATTTGATGTTGGCTTGTACTATTGTAATTTCAGGAAATTTGGCATAAACAAGTTTAAATACAAGGTTCTTTCACTCATTTTCACCTAAGCATTCAAGAGATCATCCTAAGCCTTCAAGTATTCATGCATTATAGTGAATTGGAGTTCACAAGAGCATTCAAGAGTCTTCAAGGGTTGATTATCAAGTGTTTTAGAGCATTATTCAAGCATCAAACATCATGTCAAAGTATTCATGCATCATGTCTATTTTTGAGATGACAATTGTGATATAGGGTTTTATGATTCAAGATAGAATTCAATTCAAGATTTATCACACTCAAGAAAGAGTCAAGACCTACATCTATTGGAGCCACTTCATACATATTTGCAATACTTTATTGCTAGGGTTTGGTGAGTTTCAACATTACATTTTGTTCATTCATCATTCCTTCATTTTATTTCATTTAATTTCAAGGTTTGATTACCAAAACGAGGTTTGACCATGACAAACCCCTTTCTACTAACAAAAATAAATTTTCACCTCTCTTTAGTTTGTGATTTGTAAATTTAGGTTGAAAGCATATTGAAGAGAAAGTTTAGAGAAAGTGTCAAGTATTCAAAGTTGTCAAAGTTGTTACCTTGCATTGAAGATCATTAGAGAATGTCTACGGGCTACAAATTGAAGATTTAGATCTAAAAATAAGGTGGAAAGGATAGAGCAGGCATAGAAGACCAATTTCAAACTTTGAATTTCTAGAAAACCCTAATTGGACTGATATGCCACTTCTGGCATATGAGTCCCAATTTGGTTAAATTTATAGATTTTAGAAGTTCCAAACACCTCTTTGCTAGATTTTAGTTTCTGTCCAAAAACCCTAATCTAGGACTAAATCACCCAAACTGGCGTATGAGTCCTAATAGGCTTTAAAATTAGTGTTTTCAACATTTCAAGCCTTCATCTATTCTTTTTCAAGCCTCCAAGTGCACACCTTTCATCTCTCAACTTTCTGTTTTGATTTACATACAATTTTAGGTCATTTAGTGAAGTCTTGCATCATATTAGGGTTAATCATTAGATATTGCATTTCATTAGTCTTTCTAGGCCCTAGCTTGGTGGTGAAACCCTCCTTAGTTTATAATCAAACCCTAGGAACACCCTATTTCAAGATATCTTTCTCCTTTGTACTCCTTAGGTTGAGATCTCTAGGGTTTTCCTTGAATGAGAGAGTGTGAAGATTGTTATTCTATCTCCCAAGTATAGAAGCACCAAAATTCAACCTTTCAAAACCATTGAAAGATGTGTTGTAAAACATGATGAAAGCCTATTTTAACATGATAAAAGCTAATATGATCGATGTGGGTGTATGAAAAGCTATTCTAAATGTATGCAAGATTCAAAAGATTAAAACCTTGATTTCAAAACATGCTAAATGGATGCACCTAAGTTACCATGGAAACCATTGATGGGTGTTCTAAGCTAATAATGGATGTAAAATAATCTAAAATACTTTTCAAACATGAAATGTGAGTGCAAATGGATGTGATTATCAACAACATAAGTTTTCTCTGAAAAGGTGGATCCCTATTCAATAGATGCAAGCTCTATTTATAAAATAGGCAAATTGAAATTGATGGCCAGGATCAAAAGGATTAATCAATGATTAGGATGGAAGGAAAATGGAGGCATGGATGATGGATTCCCATCAAGGGTTAAGAATGCAAGATGATATTTAATCAAGGGCTTACATTCATCCAAACAAACACACTTTCAAAACTTGCACAAGAATTTTGTTGAAAGTTTGTTACAAGGAAGAATATTCCTTTTTTAAAATGAGTTAAGAGGGAAGAATATTTTATGTGAATATTCCCTTTTGGAGGAAAATTAGCATTTAATGAATTAAAAAAAATTCTAATGTGTAAAGGAGAAAAGGAGAAGGAATATTCTATGTGAATATTACTTTTGGAGAAATGTGCAAAGGATGAATATTCTCAAGGAATATTCCCTTGCAAGTGGGAGGATTAGATTTAATTAGTAATTTGATAATTAAAACAAAGTTTCAATTATGCAAATTAGGAGAATTATAGTTCATTAAATAAAATGATTTAATGAAAAGAGGGATGTGATATGATATTTAATTAAATAGATTAAGGTTATTTAATTAAATAAGAGGAATTAGGGATTTAGATTAAATAACTTGTATTATTTAACTAAACAAGATGAAATGTTTGTATAGGAGTGGGTTAATTAACCTGATTAGGTGAATTATCTATTAATAGATAAAAATAGAATAATTGATTAAATGGATTAGGCTAATTTAATAAATTAAGGGAAAAGAGGATTGGTTTTAGGATGAAACGATGTTAGTATATTAGATTCGAGTGCATGATGTCATTTAGGACATTTTTAAGTGTCTACATTTTGCTCCTCTTTGAAGTGAGGTACTTGATATGTTGGTTCAAAGACTTACACTTTTTATATTAAAGTTGTTGCTTAGATCAAAATTTAATTATTTTTAATTTTTGGATGCCCCAATGTTTCCCCAGTAGAAGGAATATGCTAGTACTGTACCCCCTCGAGAGATCAAGCGAAAGTTTTGAATTTTGGGTTGATCTCTTGACAAAGGTAAAATATAGGTTCAAGTGCTAAAATAGGCCTTGGGATGCCAAAAATGGCCTGAAAAATGCAAAAAAAGCTCAAAATAGGTTGTGTAGGGTGGATATAGGTAAAATAGGTCAAACCCCTAGCTTTTAGTTGAAATTAGGGAAAAAAAACCCTATTTTTAATGCTTAAATAGGTGAGAAGGATTACACTTCTAATTCATTTATGTATTCAACCCTTTGATATTTGTGCACTTGGAGCTCTCACACCTTGGCGATATGGCTCGCCATGTGCTTGCTCTTCACCTTTCGGAGTGGGTTCGAGAGTACCAACACTGAGTAGATGCAAGACCTAGGGTATGTGACTCAAAAATTGCCTTGATTTTTGCATTTAGGCGCTTTTAATAGCACCTCAAAACTAGGTTTTTAGGAGTGTCACTATATAGCGATGCATGAAAGGTGTTGGAAGTGTCGCTGTTGATATTTTAGCAACACACCTTCTATTTAGCGTCTCACCACCATTTTTTTCTTGGGCAAATTTTTTGATTTAGGGGTCACAAGTTTAATATAATGATGTATAGGATTTTTAGGTTTAGTGTCACTCACTTGCAGTGGGAAACAAACTTTCCAAATAGCAACACACCGTTCTTTTTAATTATAGCGATGCAAGTGAATGCTAATTCACTATTGAGCATAGCAACGCGTGTTGCTAAATTGGTGATACACCCCTAAAATGGATACAATGATGCATACCAAAAATAGTGACACTATTGATTTCAACAATGCTTTTGATGTTTGAGGATGTAAAGTCTTAGATTTTGATCAGTTTTTCAATTTTTTGGAAAACTGATGTTGCGTGTGTTTGATGCATGCAAGAAGATCCTCTACCACTAATTTTGCGAGAGCATCACTCAGAAATTTTGGCAATAGTGAGAGACTTTGGTGACCATGCGATGGAGTGGTTGGGGATGTTGGGGTTAGGCTTCATCACGTTCCCACCTAAGGTTCAAACCCACCTTTCAATGATGACAATGTTGATTGAGAGGTAGCACAACGAGACCTCTTCATTTCATTTGTCTACTAGTGAGTACACTGTTACACTTGAGGACGTGTGGCGAATCTTGAATTTTTTGATACATGGAGAGCATGTCATCTATGACACAGATGTTGAGAGAGATGCATGTTGTTCATTTATACACACTATCAACATAATCCTGGCGAGCTCTCAAATTGATTTAGATATGTATAGAACTCATATACCTATATTCATATTGTTCATTGCTACACTAATTTTTGATATCATTTCCCCAATTGATGGGGTAGAGGTTTTAATCTAGGCTTGGGGGTGGCATGGGAGGTGATGATTAGGAGGACTGTTATGTCTGCATAGGGTCTAGTTCTTCTTGCTTCCTTATACCACCACATGCATTAGGTAGTGTATTGTGAGGGCAAGAGCATCAAGGTAGGTGTTACACTACTCCACATTTGGGAATATGAGCACATTGCAGTTTTGAGGCCCCTTGTTATTCTAGCAAACATTCACGAGGATGAGCCCATCGTCTTTAGGTACAGGTTCTGATGACTCTCTAGCACACTGGTCCTATAGGTCTACCTTATTGGCATCATGTCATTGATGAAATGACCATTTTTTAGATGGACACCATGGATATAGGCTCCAACATGGTACAAAAACCAACAATACTTGTATTTTTCTCGTCAAACTCACTACCTCTAGGGGAAGGAGCATACTATGATAGAGCAATACCTCCTAGACCGTGTTGCTCAATAGTTTGGTGAGGTATAGGATGTGCCCATTGATGAATATACAACACTTTGTTGGATCACAGAGAGAGGTTCAGTGGGGAGCTTAGATTTATCCTATAGTGGTGATCAATGCGTTTTAACAACTAATCCCATAGTCTTGGGCCTATGTAAGGCCTACTAGATGTAAGCACTACGCCAGGGTATGATGCATGGTTTAGACCACTTGTGTGGTTGAAAAACCTAGTGGGGGATACCCCAAAGGCAGAGCCAAAGGGAGAGATAGAGGTAGAGGAAAAGGTTGAGATGTGGGTAGAGATGGTGGTAAGGATGGAGGCTGAGGGCAACAGTAACAACCATAGCAAGACAGGGCACAAGTGCCAAGGGATGGGCATCAACAACAATAGCCAAATTAGGGTCACTAGGACCCAATACAATAGCCTAGTCAGTAGGATGGCTAACATGATAGATAGGTTCCAGGGGCACCATCACCTCCCCCACCCGTACAACTAGATTCATAGGTACAAGCTCAGATACAGACCCTTATAGCTAAGAGAGATCAACTGTAGGCAAGGAGGGATTGACTACAACTACAAGATATGACTACCTAGAGAGATCACAAGGTTCAGTTGTGACAACTAGACTTACAAATGGCCCAAGAGATTGGGTGGAGATAATAGCTTGAGGTGGTGATGGTTGCATCGTAGGGATGGACAATGTCTGCTTGCTTGTACAGGGAGGAAGTCACAGAGGCTGCCTACTATAGGATGCACTATCATAGAGATGTCCTATAGGAAATGAGGTAGCTTGATTTTTCACAGAGGAGTGGATCACCTCCTCGAGTTGAGGATCAACCATCACTTAGAGGGGAGTTGAGCAACCACTAGGGCTAGCCATTTTTGTAGACAATTTTTTATTATTTTTTTGATTATTTATACAGATACATTCATGGGCTCATTTTTTCTAACCTCATGGATATTGCACTTTTGATTTGATATTCATACATTGATTCATATATTGTACCATGACAATCATTTTTTGATATAAATATGAGATGATTCAGATCCATGATGTGATATGTGTTTATTTCATGTTTGATGAATGTATGGATGCATATGGCATGATGTGATGTTATATTTATGGATGTAATGGATGGATGAACTTCTTTTATTTATGCGATATGCGATATGCAATATGCAATGATGTAATGATATGCAATGCAATGGATGTGTGACATTTTTCAATATCTTTTGATGATACATTATGGGATGGATGTTATGGCATGTTTATGATATGCAGATGATATGATATGCTTATACAGTATGTATGGATGGATG
The DNA here is from genome assembly GCA_007258455.2 of Sequoia sempervirens. Lineage (NCBI taxonomy): Eukaryota > Viridiplantae > Streptophyta > Pinopsida > Cupressales > Cupressaceae > Sequoia > Sequoia sempervirens. The sequence continues at coordinate 14,969 of VDFB02377602.1, read as the reverse complement.
CATTTCTTTTTGTGTACTTTTTTCATGAAATTTATGATGTCATGATGTATGCATATGGATGTATATATAGATAATGCAAGTGTTCATGCTTGTGATATGATAATGCACTGCATGCTTATGCCTATGACATGTGTATGATATGTGATATGTATTAAGATGCTTAGAGTAAAAAAATTATGTTATCTGAAATAACTTAAATAATAATGATGATGCAATGGATTATGTTTTATTTTATTATGATATGTTGTGATGATACGAGATGTATGCATGGTGATGATTTATGGATGCAGGATGGATGCATGATGATGTTTTTGTTGACTATCATGATACTAGGTTAGTGTGGAAAGAAGATAGAAGAATAAGATAAATTGACCATTGATTTTGAGATTGATTCAAAATTCCAACAAGTCTATGATCCATCGAGACTTTATTAGATATGGTGTTGAGAGTGATGATTTTCTCATATCTTGGTATTGGGATTTTCTGTCATTTCTTATGTTTGATATAACACATAGACATGATGCATCATGGTATTGATAACCAGGATGGTGTTGTATTTAGTGACATGGAATTTGACTCTACAAATAGATAGGATAGTTCTTGTTCACATCTTGACATACAAAAACATCATTGGAATGTAGTTTAGTAGTTTAGAATATATTGGAGCAAAGCATATGAAATAGTCAAAAATCTACTCCAAATAACTTCACACACAACTAAGTATGTGCCAATATTATTTTAAAAGAATACCCACATGCACAACAAACAAAAGATAATGATCGATGCCCCATTATTTCTCTCTAAATCATTGAGACATCATCAAGAGGTCCTTGAAATGGGCCATTAAGATAAATCATAAGAAAAGATCAAAGAAAAATAGTCAGTGTTATCTATATCTCTTGCTAGTTTAAGATAGCTAAGGTGATTTTTGATTTTGATGTCCATTATCGAAAGGATGCATCCTAGGACATGTTTATCATATGTTTTGATTAGGATGAGGTGTGTGATAATTCGTTGATACAAACTTCACTAACTCATTTATCTATGATTTAGACTTTAGATTTTGACAATTAGGTTCTCACTTTATGACTTGTAATACTTTCTTTTTTATTTTTGCAAAGTTTGAAGACGGCGATGATTTATTATGGATGTAGATTCTGTGGTGAAAGCGAAATGGGATGGATGGTTTTGGATTTTTTGGAATATTTCAATGTTTTTTGATATTTTGAAAATGTTTTTTAGGTTGTTTTGGTCTTTTGAGTTTATATGAATTTTTTTGGTTTCAATCTTTGGGGTTTTAGGGTTTTAGGTGTTTCCAATGTTTTTGAGTTTTCAAATATTTTTATGTTTTCTATTTTTCAAATGCTTAGGGATTTTTTAATTTTTTGATGTTTAGGGTTTTCTAGTTTTCAAATGTTTAGGGGTTTTCGAGATTTCTGAACAAGAACCTAACCTAAAAGACTATTCTAGGGGCCTTAGGGGATTATCAAAGATGAGCCTTGCCTACGTTATACATGCAGAGACCACGTAGTTCAACTGACTTGACTTATTTTTGATGAGATATGAACACTTGATGGATTATCAGTTTATTATGATGTACTTCTAACCTAAAGTGTCTTGGGGGCACATTAGTGATGGCCTTGCCTATGTTCAAGCTCAGAGACAATGTACTTCAACATGGTTATGTTTTTGGATTTTCATTGTTTTGACATGTTTATGGATTTTGATGTGATTTGGATGTTTTTATTTTGCAAGTGTTTTTGGATTTTTGCATGATGTTGATGAGTGTATGGATATGTGATGATTTCAATGATCTATTTTGGGATTTTGTTGAAAACCAAGCTAGGATTGATTGATCTGATTGATGGATTGATGATGATAACATTGTTGAGGATGCACAATAATGCAAGGATAGTTTTAAGCAACATGAGGATTCAAAAGGATATCTCGAGATGATGATGGATTGATTGGATTTGATTGATCAAGATTTTGAAGCTTAGTTTGGAACATAATCTATTGGAATGATTTGATGTGACATTGAAATGCAAAGTAGATGCAACTAATATTGATTGTTTAGATTGATGTTTGATAAAAGATAAAGCTTGATAAGGAACATCCTCTTGTCAAAACGTGCCATGGGTTAGTGATTTATATTTTTTCTTACAATTGATTTGACCAATTTTATTTTCTGTTTTGTAAATTTTTAGATCACTGCATAAGTTATAAGATATAGCTCAAGATTTATTCCTGAAGCAAGATTTAAGTATCTATCCCCAGTGTCTAGTAATGTATGGAATGATATGGGCAGATGCATGGATAAATGAATGGATTGATGGATGGGCATGGGATGATGCAAGGTTATCTTTTGATGGGATAACATGTTTGGATAGAGCTGGCTCATGGCTTAGATAATGCTGGTTGGGATAGGATGTGTGTTATTATGTGCAAGATTTTTTACCATGAAAGTGTGATATATACCCGAACCTTCACCAAGATCAGGAATAGGATTGGAGAATGGGATGAAAATGGATTGTTGGATAATGAAGGTTCCTAGATCTATTAAGGATATGATTGATGGGAATGTTGGATTTAGTATGGATGGGATGAGATTCCCACCTAAAATGAATTTGCACATAGATGTAATTCTACTCATGGCCTTTGTTTTCTAGGTTTTCATCATGGTACTTTCAAAGTGCGAAGTGGTTTTTCACTAGGGACATTTTTCTCTTGACTATTTTCTTGATTTTTGGTTTTTTGAAAGTTTATGCTCATGTTGAACCACTTGGTGGTGCTGATGTAGACACTACTGGTGCTGATATAGATGTTGTTGTCATGATGTGCCAATGATATCCTACTTGGAGGAGTTTCTTTGTTAGGATACAAACACTTGAATGTAACCCCTAGATTCTTTTATTTGCTTTGTCGATATCAGAGTTAACCATACCTAGATGTGCACATCACAATAGAGTGCCCTTAGAGTCCTTATGATAAAGAGTTGCTACCAATACATGGTCAATACGAGAGTTGGATACCATGGATGTCGAAGTGGATGGTGGAATGTGTTGAGGGATATGAGATGTAGAAATGGTTGGTCAATAGTTTGGAATATTTTATTCTCCAAACTTGGGATGACGAGCAATGGTGGGTGGATATGGAGATTCGATCGGGACCAACTTCTTGATATACTTTGTAGGTCGCTCTTGAAGCATTCTTTTTCATTTATGGACAATTTTGATGGATGAAATTCCATTTTTTATTTTTATCCATAGTTTCTTTCACTAATGTAGTTTGATAAGGATGATTTTTGTTATTTTTCTTTGGTATCCATTTGAATTTTTCTTGTCCATTTTTCTTTCTCGATTCTTTTGCTTTAATAATTTTCTCTTTTCTTTGATATAAACCTCTTTCTTGTGGTTGGTCCCAATTAGTGGGTGGAAAGATGTGTGGATGATGATTCATGATATGTATGGTTGGAGCTTTGGTAGCTATTTCATCATAAGGACTCTTTGTGCTACCTATGTTGGCATTTTTAGTAGATAAAGTTGCCCCCAACATTATGGGAGTATTACTAACATGCTTTGATACTGCTGCTGACAAACCATTTCCTTGTTGTTCAAGATTGTTTAGCTTTGTTGATTCTTGATAATGCTTGATATCCTCATACTCAATTTCTTCAACCTATATAGAGGATGTGTCTAATTTTGATGCTTCTTCAAAAGGTGTTGATTCTTTATAATCAATATAGGAGTCTTCCCTTGCTCTTTAAAGGATGTTTTTGATTCACCATCCATGTAGATGTATTATTCATGATAAATTTTTGATATATCTATGGATTTTGCTATGTGTTGATCATGTGTAAAGATATTAAGAGTAGGAGACTCTTGTTCCTTGGTAATGATATCAAGAGTATGAGACTCTTGTTTTGGATGAAGATCATCTACATGTCCATTAGGAGTAAGTATCTCATGGGTAGATGGAGGAGTATGTGATATATGTATATGATCATTATTCATGATATCTTGTATGGATTGGAAAATACACATATGATTTGGTTCATGTTCTTGAAATGGATTAATTTTAAGGGATGGATTTTTTGCAGAGGGTTCTTTAATGTATTCATTATGCATGGGTATTGGCTCAATATTTTCTTGATCTTCAAGTAAATTTGGATCAAATGTTGAATTAAGGATTACTTCAATATCTTCAACCATGTAGTCAAAGGATGTCAATATGTATTGGAAAGGACCATTGATAGAATTTGGTGAAAGATGATCATTATTTGGAATAAATTCTTGAGATATGTCCTCTAACTCGTTAGATGATGTAGAGATATTGTCGACATGATCATTGGTAAATAGATCTTGAATTTTATCCTCAAAAGTGGTGGTGGGGATATTGACAATATTTTCAATCATAGGATCAAATGATGTTAGCACTTCTTGGAATGGATTGTTGTTGGATATTGTTGATGGGTCTTGATCATGATTAAAAAGTGACTCTTGATGTATGCTGATTTGATCATTGGATGTGGTAGAAACATCTTCAAGGTGCTCATTGATGGATAGATCTTGATCATCATTTTCAACAATTATGGTGGAGAGATTGTCACTGCTATCATTAATGGTTGAATCTTGAACATTATCCTCAACAATTGTTTTTCCTTGATCAAGAAGTTCTTGGATGAGATTTTTGAGTTTGATAAAATCTGACGTGTCACAACCTTTTGTGCTATGGTATTCACAATAAGCATTATCATCATCCCATGGGAACTTGATGCTAGGTTCACTACTATTTAATAATTCTAGAAGATTGATAGGTTTAGCATGGACTAATGTGTTTAGTGTTGATTCAATTGGCTCTCCCAAAGGAGTGTATTCACATTTGTCATTTTGTGAGATTTGTGCTTGTTGAGATTGATCTAGTTGTGATTGATCTTGGAGATGTGGTGATTGATCTTGTTGTTGAGGTTGTTGATTTTGATATCCAAATTCTTGATATTGAGGATGTTGTTCTTGATATGGTTGTGGACACAACTCCATGCTTTGATGACATGGTTTAACCAATGGGGGAGTGTGTCGATTTTGGGTTGGAGATGTCTCTTGGTGATATGAATCAATGAATTTGGTAAGTGTAGTAATTTGATTTCACAAAATTTGATCTTGATACCCTTTATATAGTTGATTTGGTTGTTGTTCAAGCATATCTGGAATATACACTTGTGGCATTTGCATGGGATCATGCACAAATTGATTTTGGACAATCTTATGATTTGGGATGATGTTTAGATTTTGTATCATAGGTTGGCATTGAACATTATTGTTGTTGGGAAACACATTGCTTTGATTTAGGTAACCTTGAGTTTGCATGGTGTTACCTTGATTTGGATCAATGCATCGAGTTGTCAATATATTGGTGGGATTTTGAACAACATTGGTGTGATTCACAAACGTATCTATCCCATAGTTTATCAAGTATAGATTTGATATGTTCATGTTTGGTAATTTTGTAGTTGGTATATTCACATTTGGCATGTATTGATTTGATGGGATAATGTTTTTTTATTGAAGACTCATGTATTGATCCTTTGGTTAATAGATTTGTAGGTTTTGAATTTGATTTAAATCTACCATAGGGAAAGGTGTTCCAAAATTTAGATTGGGCATACTCACATTTGCTGTAGCATTGAGGTTTGTAGGATATAATGATCCTATGTGAATTGTATAAATGTGAGTTTTGATAATCAATTGGTATTGTAAGGTTTTGATAGTTTGGTTGATTTAGATCACTCATGATGTATGAACCATGTTTATATTCCATGTTTTTTTTGTGTATTGACCTTATTAAGAAAGTGAACCTCTAAGGTATTTTTGGACCAATGATGTGAATGGATGATGAAAGGGGTGAATGATATGGGGATGAACTTTCTAAATTTTTGGACAACACTTTTAGACTTAAATATTTTGATGTTTTGATGTCTTGGATAAAAGGTGATAATGAACTTGTAAATATTTAAGGTAGACTTGTGACCTTTAAGATAAACTAGTTCAAAAAAAATGTGATGACTAATTTAACTAAGTGTATGGAAAAGGATCCATTTCACACACAACATAGCTAAGTTAGGGGATTGGTTTGATAAATATCTAAGTACAAATTTTTGATGTGTCCAAGAGTTTCTAAAGTTGTTTGGTGAAGTGAAATGTGAAATTTGATAAAGGGTGGATGAAATGTTTGACCCAAAATGTTAACCTAAAATGAACCTTTGTTTTGCAAGAACAAGGTAGTGAGAAACATGCTATACCTCTAAAGTGATAAAACCCTAAGAAATTAATGATTTTGGTAAAATTGAACTCAATGATTTTGGAAATATAACCCAATGATTTTGACAATACAACTCAATGATTTGGACCATGGAACTCAATGATTTTGGTAAAATTGAACTTGGACTCAATGTTTTGCAATACTTTCCTTGTCTCAATGTTGCTCGTGTTTGGGGAGTTAAAGTTTGAACGCACATCAATGTGGGGTATTTATTTGATTTAATCTTTTCTTAAATGAGATTGTTTCATTACCACATCAAGAAACTCTTAATTAATGTTCAAACTGAAATTTCTATGTCTAAGCAAACCCTCATTCCACATAGTCCATTATTTGAAAATCAAGACATTGCTTAAGACCATAGTTCCCTATGTCAACCTTGGAAAGTATGGATTTATATATATGCCAAAATACTTAGAAGCCTCTAAGGATAGAATCCTTAGGACAAGCATTAATATCAAGACTTTTCAAAGGGTATCCATGCTTAAACCAAAGGGTTTTATGTTTGATGAATCATGTTGATGTGTGTTTGAAATGTTTTGGAACAAAGCAAAGTATTAAATTGACTCACAAGCAATAACATTCCCAACTCAAGTGGTATGTTTTTCTTAGTAGGCTTGCCTTATGCTCTTTGTAGTAGAAGATATGAATTTACATGCAATTGAGGAAAGAGCATAGAGGTATGTTAAGAATGAAGTCTTAACCTATAAACTTTAACCAAACTCAGACATGGCAAGTAACTTCTTGGAAATAAATTCCAATGCACTACTTTGATAAACTCTTTGGATGGAAATATTGGCCACTACAAACAATGTTCTTATTGACGAAAAACTGAGAACATCATAACCAACACTCACTCGCTGGCCTTTTAAGGATATTTAACTAATCCCATTCCACTTGAGGTGTGGGATTAGGTGCAGTCTATTTTTGGCACAAATTGATTCTAATTTCTCATGATTTCACATCCTTTATTTAAAGCCTGCTGCTAAACGTGCTTGCAAGAACTTGACTATGAGTTTCTTGTTGTGGGGTGTGTCTCATTGTAAGCCCTATCTTAAGGGTGACACAAAGCATAAAATTATAATTGAGTATTTATCTTCACCCAAGATCGCATGAAGCACAAGGGGAGTGGATACGTACTATAAGTATACACAAGCAACAAAATACACTTCAATGTTTCTCTTCACCTGAGATCGCACAAAGCACAAGGGGAGTGGATAAACACTACAAGTGTGTCACAAAAATCAAGCACTCATTCATTTTAACCTTAAAAATCAATATGAGTTCATTTTAAGCACCAAATGAAAGTGTTTGATTGTTTTTTTTAAATTTTAAATCGATATTGCGAAATGAGGATATGTGGGTCCAATTTTAACCAACTTTGAATGTAAATTTTAAACCCAATGGAAGTTTAGTGGTCCTAGTAGCATAGGATGGGTTATAATTGTCCCATAAGTGTCAAAATTTTTTACAATAACTAGAACTAAGAAAAACCAAAAATTAAAAAAATTCAATTTTTTTGATTTTTTCTATGTTTTAGTAAATTGTGTTTTTGAAGGCCTTTGGAGTAGAATTTGGGGTTGAAACTTGCGTCAATCCCTAAAAATTGATTGTCGAAGGAATTGATTTTTAGGGACTGAATTAGTACTCTTGGATAGCTTTCCAATGGTGCAAATGGATTCAAATTCCAACACTGAGCAGAAAGTTATGACCCCAACAAGTTGGGGTAAATAATTTCCTAGTTTTTTCCCAAATCTGCAAAACTAGTTAGCCTTAAAAATAAAAACTAGATGTTAGTGACATGCTAGAGAGAACATGAAATAAAAAATTTAAAACACATGTCAAAATTCAGTCCCTATTTTGTTTACTAGTAAAAAGCATCGTTGAAATCAATTGCATGACTAAATTTCATCAGATGTGTCGCCATATTGAAAGTGCATCGCTATATTGAAAAATTGAAGGCATCACTTTGTAGTAAACTGTGACATCAATAGCTTCACCAAATCAAATGTGTCACCAAATAAAAATTCATGCTGCAATAAAAAACAAGTTTAACATTGCTATTTAAATGTGCAGTGACAAAATTTAATAGTGTGTTGCTAAATTAATTATGCGTCACTGAAATTGAACTGAAGTGTGTCGCTATAAACCAACACATCCTTGATGTGTTGATGAGTCTTCAATAGCATCGCTAAATCTGAAAACATAAGAAAAATGGAAATCTAAAGAGAAATTCGTTAGATTCGATTAGTCCTGCCCTCCTAGCACCAAAATGTGACCAATGTCATAGTATAGGATAACTACACCTAAACCATGAGAATTCAAAGCATACTAAACCACTAAGAATCAATCCAATAAGATCATTCAATGTAAACCAAGCTAAGAAGCCATTACAACATAAACATCTATTCTAAGCCATTGAAACTTATCCTGTTAGGGAAGTGGTGTGGCATTGATGTGGAATGGTGACCCTTTCCCAATCCCTTGGATAATGAGCTTGTTTCAATCTATTCTATTGAAGAGAATCGATGAAACCAATGAAAGATGTGTTGTAAAACATGATAAAAGCTAAGATGATCGATGTGAGTGTATGAAAAGCTATTCTAAATGTATGCAAGATTCGAAAGATTAAAACCTTAATTTCAAAATATGCTAAATGGATGCACCTAAGTTACCATGAAAGCCATTAATGGATGTTCTAAGATAAAAATGCATGTAAAATAACCTAAAATACTTTTAAAACATGAAATGTGAGTGCAAATGGATGTGATTATCAACAACATAAGTTTGCTTTGAAAATGTGGGTCCCTATTCAATAGATGCAAGCTCTATTTATAGAATAAGCAAAATGAAACTGATGGCCAAGATCAAAAGGATTAATCAATGGTCAAGATGAAAGGAAAATGGAGGCATGGATAATGGATTCCCATCAAGGGTTAATAATACAAGATGATATTTAACAAGGGATTGCATTCATCCAAACAAACACACTTTCAAAACCTACACAAGAAGTTTGTTGAAAGTTTGTTACAAGGAAGAATATTCCTTTTTTCAAATGAGTGAAGAGGGAAAGAATATTCCATGTGAATATTCCCTTTTGGAGGAAAATTAGCATTTAGTTAATTAAAACCAAATTCTAATGTGCAAAGGAGAACGAATATTCTATGGGAATATTCCTTTTGGAGGAATGTGCAAAGGAGGAATATTCCCTTACAAGTGGGAGGATTAGATTTAATCAGTAATTTGACAATTAAAACAAAGTTTCAATTATGCAAATTAGGATAATTATATGATATTCATTAAATAAAATGATTTAATGAAAAGAGGGATGTGATATGATATTTAATTAAATAGCTTAAAGCTATTTAATTAAATAACAGGACTTAGGGCTTTAGATTAAATTAATTGTATTATTTAACTAAACAAGATGAAATGTTAGTGTGGGAGCGGGTGAATTAACTTGATTAGGTCAATTAGATTAATAGATGAAAATGACATAATTAATTAACTTAGGCTAATTTAATTAATTAAGCAAAAGGAGGATGGGTTTTAGGATGAAATGATGTTAGTATATCAGATTCAAGTGCATGATATCGTTTACGACATTTTTAAGTGTCTACAATGAGATACATCATTTTTGGAGGTGATTACATGATATATTATATGTATGCATGGTTCTACATGATGTATGCTTATGAACTTATGATGTTATGTTTATGCTCATGTATGGATGGATGCATATGATATTAATTTATGCTTATATGTATGCCATGATGTATGAATATTTAATATTTATGATGTATGATGTGATTTATGATACTTATATGATCTATATGCATGATGGCATTATATGTTTAGAACATGTTCTGTCATATTTTTTTTGATGCTATATGGATGATGATTCTACAAATTCAATGCAATGTTATCTATCTTTTTGTATTTTCTTATGTAGTATGTATGACCTATATGCACATGTGATATATGATGTTCTAACATGATTATGGATGCAGGATGGTGCAACTCATACATTTGTTTCTATGTGTCATAACATGCCACTGAGATGACTGCGAGACTAACATAAGAAATGTTAGTGTGAAGAAATAATTAGTGAGGAATGAAGCACAATTAGATGGATCGTTCATTCAAATAAAAATTAACGTAATGATTGATAGTATTTGAGATTTCAACAATCCATGTTCTTATTATCATAGAGTGTTTTATTATGGGAAAAATAGATGTATGTACACCTATGCATGAATTGTGAAGGGAAATTTTATTTCCATTTTCTTAAAGATTAGGATATATGGACACACAGATATTATACACGAAGTCAAGACAAAACTTGGTGACATTATTAAATCCGTTTGTCAAATATTTTAGACACATAAGATAAGGAGTGTCCCAATTCAAATTAGTGATAATAGAACCTTGTTGGAAAATGTGAGGAAATAACCATAGAGCATGTTAATCCTATTGAAAGAAAGTGTTAGTTGACCTTTGAATTGCATAGGATGTTTTGATTATGCTAGATGGAATCCAAATCACACAAAAAGACCTTAGTTTCCTTAGTTGTGTTACCAAGACAATCCAAAAATAGAAATCAAAGAGAAAAAGGTCATGATACATCATCACTCCCCTCATCACTTGTGGATATCATCAAGTAGCTTAGGAATATGACATAAGATAAATAAGATAAGTCTTAACTAGACCAAATGAGTCAACATCTATTTAGATAATTTTGTCCATTGATAAGTGTTTGAAATGTTTTAAAAATATAGTGTTTGCTTTAAGGAGTGAGACATTTCATGTAAGATGCCTGGTCTAGTTTAAAGAATGCAACATCCTAGAAGATAAATGATTTTTGATATAAGATAGGTAGAATTTGTAGAAAATTGATTAGCTTAGTTGAGGACTAGTTTGGGAGTTTCGCATGTTAAGCTCAGTTCTATGTAGGATACCCTCTTTGTTGCCTTAGATGGTAATTGTTTACAAAGGATTGTTTTATTATGGAATTTTGGATTGTGATGGAAGGATTATCATGACAAACCCTAAGGAGACTAACCTATGCTTTAGGAGCTCATCAATGATGGCCTTGCCTACATGACACACTATGTCACCAAAAAATGTATAGTTGACATTTTTTATGCTCACTTGAGTCTTTCTAATGGGATTTGGCTTGATTTTTGCTTGAGTATAATGTCGTAATGTGGTTAAAACATTCACATTAGGGATTAAACATTCAAATTATGATGTCTTGTGAAGGTGTTGTAAAAAAATTCTACACTTTTCTAGACTCTATTCATTACAATTCACCTAAAATAACCTTTTCATCACTAATTAAGTCCTATTTTGAAGTGTTGTAAAGTATTGTAACAAGATTTCACTCTTTTCTAGGCTTAATTTTACTAATTCAACCCTTTCTCATGTTTAAATGACCCCTTAATACACTTTTCGATTGTTTTCAAGTGTGTTGTTAAGGATATTCCCGTTGGAAAACTTTTAATGCCCCAAAATTATTGACACCCACTTAATTTTCTTAAGTGGGACTAAGTCGCCAATAAGGGCGACTTAGTCCTTTTTGGCACAAAACTCAAAATAATTTTAAATTTCTAGTGGGATTTTGTCCTCTAACATTTGAGGTTGGCCTGTGATGTGTTACTTTTGGGAAATTTTAATAAAATTAGGTATACATAATGATTTTTCACCTCATTTTACATCTCCTCCTACACTCTCCTAATTCACAAGCATTTAAGAATTCATCAAATCACTCACAAGCATTGTCAAGTCAGGCTATTGGAGGTTTTCATTGCACATCTTCATATTTTGAGTACAAATGGTGTGATTTGTCAAGAAATAGGTGTTGAAAAGTGATCAAAAGGTGCATAAAGTCAATCAAGTCAAGACAACCCTAATTCAAGCTTGGAGAGACTTTCTGCCCCGTTTTCTGTAGAATCAAGTACATCCACCTATCAGAAAAGAGAGTACAGATCAAAGATTTCCATATTTTGTCTAGGATTCCCCAAAATTTGTAGGAGGATTAAGTCGCCACTAGTGGTGAATTAGTCCTACTTCTAGGTCTGAAAACTAGTTTGACATTTCTAGATACCCATTTGGCAGATTCCAATTCTGACAAAGTTTCCTGAAATTGGGACTAAGTGGCCCAGACTGGCCTAAGTGTCCTTGTCAATATTTCAATCAAATTTCTAGAATTCCAAAATCTTCCAACATCAGACTTCTGATCCCAGGTGCACCTCTTCCATTTTGTTATGTTATTTCATCATTTAGTTGCATTTTTTTAGGCATTTCTGCATATCACATTGTGTTTTCCAGCACTTTACATTTTCATAGTTTTGCATCATTGAATCATTTCATTTTCAGATCAAAACATTAGGGAATCTTAATTAGGCATAAAAAATTTCATTAACATTAGTCTTGAGTGTAAACATTAGCATTTTGGCACCATCCCCCCATCTCTCTCCTTTTAGGTGAAAAACCCTAGAAGTGCAAGAGAGACCACTTGGTTTGCCAAAATCATCATTTACATTTTGGAGAACTTGCATCTTTTGAAAATTGTTCCTTTCTAATTTTCAAGTGCATACTAGGTTTCACTTACATTTCCTCTTGCATTAGTTAAAGTGTATCCTAGGGTTTTCAATTGCATTAGTGAAAAAGTTCATTTTAGCTTGCATTATTGCATCATTATTACATTGAAAAAGACAAAAAATCTGCATTTGCACACTATAGTTACATTTGTGCATCTGAAAGACATATAATTACATTTAAAAATTATGAAAAAACATAAAAAAATCATTAGTGGGACTAAATCGCCACCCTGGGCGACTTAGTCCTTTTGCATATTTTGCATTGCAATTTTTAGTAATTTCTGGGTATTTTATGTATTTCTATTTTCTAGTACTGCATCTCTATTTCAGTTTATAGAAGTATTGATTTTTGTAGTTTATTCATCCTAGATTTCATTAAATTTGCATCCATCCTATCTCTTGTGGTACTTGTATGAGTGTTTGGTGCCCCATTGATAATACTCTAGTGAGACGAAGTTCTAGAATCATGGCTTCCCACGATAACACTTTTGTAGTGGACCTTGGGATCTCAAGAGATCCTACTCCTAGTATGGACAATGGTGCATTAGGAATTGATACTACCACTCACATGCCTTCACCTTACCACCCTATGTATGTTCACACACACATACACTAGTGCAATTATGTAAGATAGATTCATAAGTATCCACGAAGATTTTGCACATTTACAACAAGATTTGTCCCTTGAAAAAATTTCTGCCAGTGCCATACCTGCCATAGAAAACCTTCATTGTTTGATTGAAAGTGATGATGGCTTACAAGTTATGAAGAAAATTGTGGAGATATACAATAAACATGCTCCTTCCACATCCCACTTAGCAAAAATAGTTGCAAGCCAAGGAGGATCTCACATTCCTCCCCCTTCAACCATAACATCGATACCAACTTATACCACTCCTCAAGTTACAACAACTATGCAGTAGGTTAGTCATGTGGCTTCTTCTTTCACAGTTCCAACTAGAATTCTAGTTCTTTTGTGGCATCGAACATTCCCTCTTCCACCTTCACCCCTTTTAGTGTCCCTTTCACTTCCCCTAATATTACATACACTCCATCTCCATTTTCCCTTCCACCTCATACCACTTACACCAATCCCATCATTACACAACTTTTAAGCACCGTTTCATCCATGCAACAAAAAATCTCCACCATTAGCCAAATTCAAAATTCTCCACCTACATATCATGTCCATAGTAGTCCATTATCCCTTGAAATCTTACATACTCAGATGCCACAAGGAATTGAAATGCCTAGGTTTGAGAAATATGGAGGTAAAGGAGACCCTACTAACCATGCCAATACTTATACAACCTTGTGTAGTGACTTTGTCCTCAATGAGAAGTTGTTAGCCAAAGATTTTCCTTGGACTTTAAAAGACATTGCATTAGAGTGGTTTTCAAACTTACCCAATCATTCCATCTGATCATTCAATGAACTTGTAGAGGCCTTTATAAGTCATTTCCAAGTCCATATGACTCCTAAGAAAACAATGGCTGATTTAATGCGCTGTAAACAAAATACCGATGAAAAAGTCACTAACTTAATTTCTCATTACCAGTCATTGTATGCTCAAAATAATTTAAGATTCCTAATTCACATCTGCAAAAGATGTTTATCGAGAGCTTGCATACTCACCTTTAGGATAAGTTAACTATGATGAAATTTCCTTCATTCCTGCATTTATGTACAACCCTTTGCGATTATCACAACTCAATTTCTAGTGGTGATTCTGAGTCCACTTCTAATCGACCTGAGAATTCTTAGCAAACCACCCACAACAATGCACAAAACTTTAGAAAATTCAACCGAGGCTTTTTATGGTTCAATCAGCCTTCTCCGCAACCACCCCAACCTATTCAAAATCAAGTGGCAGCTATTAAAGTAGTGGTGCCCTTTTCCTATGGGGACCCGAAGAGACAATTTATACCCTTACTTGATACTCTCCATAACACAATGAATCAACTACTGCAACAACAAATGATAACTTTTCCTATAGTTAAACCACTTGATACCACCAAGCCTGTACCACCTACCTTCAAAAAAAATGCTTAT
>VDFB02377601.1:0-24357 GCA_007258455.2 Sequoia sempervirens | reverse complement strand
TTTCCCTCCTTGATTTTTCCATGTAAAAATTGGGTGTTTATTGTGTTGAATTACTTTATGTTATCTATGTTCCATGCTTATACTTAATGTAAGATAATGTGGTTATGGAATTGATATGTGTTGGAGTTTCTAAATCTAAATTCTATGGCAACTGATTCACCCCCCCTCTCAGTTGTCTTGCATCTTTTTAACAATTGGTATCAGAGCTTTGGTTCCTTGGTGTAGAGCTTAACCGCTTAAGGAGGATATTGATGGCTGATTAGATGGATGATAAAGAAGAACTTCATACTACACTTAAGGATCTTGACAGAGTTGAAACTGAAAAATATAGATTTGAAGGAGAATCTGGATGAAGCTAATGAATGTGTCTGAAAGTTGAAAGAAAAATTAAAGAAATTTAAGGAAAGGAAAAAATTGAGTGAGTAGTTAAGACAAGAGATAATTGGTTTGAAAGTGACATTAGAATAGAATAAGAGAATTGAAGAATGTTTGAATACAATGGTGTAGAACAAATTTGAAGAATTCTCTAAACTTGAATAGGAGGTGGTAAACTTGATAAATGAACTGGAAAAGGAAAAGCTCTGTGAGAATAATTTCAAATAAAGTTCTAATAAGCTTGGAGAATTTCTTGCTAGACAGAAACCAAGTAAAGACAAAACTGGTTTAGGAAATGATGCAGGTGAAAGTTCTAAGGATAATCAGAGGATTCAAGACAAAGGAAAGCAAAAGAGAAATTCAAAAAAAATTACAAGGAGATTTCCTGTGAGATAGCCTAATGCACAAAGGTATCCCCATTTCAATGGTATTTGTTTCTTATGTAATAAATATGGTCACAAAGCAACAAAATGTAAGAGTAGGAATAATCATTTTTTCGATCCCTTCATCAGACAATGCTTTAAATGTAAGAAAGTTGGACATAAGGCTACTAAATGCAAATCTCAGGTGAGAATGTTAAGTTGGGTAATGATGAACATATTTAATGAAGGGAGAATGGATCAATTCTTTAATGGCTATTATTATACCTTTAACAAACTTGGACCTAGAGAAAATCAATGTAGATCAAGAGGAAATGGAGGACAAAGTAATCAGAAAAATATCATATGTTATAATTGTAATAAACCAGGACATGTTTCAAACTTTTGAAAAAGTAAGAAAGGAAATAAGTTTGCTCTGGTAGAGAAGAATGATCCAGTAAAGAAGGTCAACAAAGAAGAAATGAAGTAGGAGATGAATAAGATATGGACGAAGAAAGAAGAAGAAAAACCTAAAGCTATTGATGCATCTGTACCCTCATCTGGTATGGAAAAATCCTCCAGGAACTAGAACAATCATGGTCTTAGGGGGAGCATTATCAGAAAATTATAAAACCCCCTGGATATATGGCGCGTCAAAGGCTGACACATGGGTGAGATATGAAGAATGAAGAATCAGAGGTTGTGGAAAAAGAACTGGAAAAAAACATGTTGTCATGATGATTTGCAGACTAAATTAGGGTTCTTTGTGTTGAGAAGAATGTTTTTTAGTAGCTCTTTTATGCTTGTTGCATTTAATGTGTTTAGGGTAAATTCGATGAAGTTTAAGTTGAAGTTTGTGAATCTTCTCAATTAATTGTGCATTTGGAGAACTCAAAAGGTGCCTTGACGCGATCTTGAAGCAAGAATGAAGCAATTCTAAAAGGGTTTCAAAGAAATTAAATCAGGTAATTTGGAATTCGTTTCTCTATTTGCAAAAAGGGGAAGAAGGAAAAATGAAGAAGTTTCAATTGACGAATTAAAGAAAGTGTATAAATAGACAAAGAATCGAGTTATGTCATCCCTCTAAAGCCAAAAGGAGTGGAGTTAGAAGAATTTGATCATAGAAAGATGAAAGAAATGGAACTAGGGCTAAACAAAAGAAAATTACAAAACATCAAAACCCTAGGTATGGATTTGTGGAGTGAATTTCCATGGGTTGTCAAAAAGGGGTTTATTTTGTTCTTATTGAATCATTTCAAGGATGAAAGTATTGTATTGGAAAAACCCTACTTAATCTCGAAGGAAGTGATCGAGGTGATAACTGGCTTATGCAATATTGGGGATCTTCCTAGAAGGAAAACTATAAAGTACAAAGATGTGGAGGAGTTTACTAGCATTAGCAAAGACCCATGAGCTTTATTGATAAACATGTTAGAAAACCAAGATCACCTACATGCAAGATGGATACCTGTCACATGCAAAAGATATGAAGAACCAAAGAAGATGTTCTGTAACCTCAAAGTGTGAAAATGCATAAGAGAATCAATGATTACATAGAGATCAATCCTTATGAAGGAGATCAAGAAACCCTAAAAGGGAAACCCTAAATGAAACCCTAGTGTGCACACTTAATAATTAATAATTAATTATTAATGTGCCTAAGTTTAGCTTAAGTAACTAAAGGAATAAGTGACTTAATTAATTAATCAATATGATATAATTAATTAAGCATAATAACTTATTACTCTAACAAAACACACTCGAAGATTTGGCTGTAAGGTATGTTGCGTACGGGATTTCTTACAAGATCTATTTTAGAAATCATGAAGGTTCCACACCGGCAATTTCAATTTACATTGCACATATGATGGTTAAGGAGAATAGGAAATTTGATTTGTATAGCTTGTTGCTTGAGAATATTTTTGAAAATTTATGTATATTGGTAATTGAGGGTTATCCCTTTCATTTTGGATCTCTGCTAGTATGCTTGGTGTTTTAATTTTTTTGTTCCCTACTGGGAAAAGATAATGTGGTATGGGAATCTAGGATTCCTATTGGAAAATAGGTCTACATATATCTAGGAGTGTTGTAAAACAATGCAAGTATGTGTAAATCATATTTCACATCCTTGAAAACAAATCTTTGCTTCAATATTTCTACTTCGAGTTAGTTTGAGGTGGGCTCTTCCTCTCGTAAGAAGGAATTGGAGGTTGTCATTAGTGACTCCCCTCTATAATCAAAGAAGAGGAAAGCTACAACTGAAGATATCATTGGAATTTCAGAAGAAAAGGAGAAAGTATCATCAGATGACATCCAATCTATGATTATTGAAGGGAAAATAAAGAAGATTGGTGAATTATGGAGTGTAGCCTCTCCTATTGACAAACTGAAGATTGATGATGCCTTTGTAGAATATCTACTTCAAAAAGGTATTGGAGTATCAATTGTTTCTGATTTCTTTCCAAAAAATCTAGTTGAGATCATTAAGGAAAGAAAGCTGCTTGAAGGTCTGGAAGGACACAAATTTGAAGCTCTAGTTGAAAAGAGGTGTGTTAAAGCTAAAGGGAGATTATTTGAACTAATCATAGAAACAAAGAAATGCATTAAAGAACTATTTGATATTTACAAGTATTACATCTCTGGTGGCCTATTGCGGTAGATAATTTTAGGAGTAAAATTGAGGCAATTGAAACTGAAGTGAACAACATTAGAAAGAATTTTGACATCTTTGAAGACAAAGAAGGAAAGCAAAGATTGAGAGTTGGTGAACTACATCAGGTTGAACTAGTTGTTGTACAAAGAAAGAGAGATGATGTGATAAAAACCTTCTGGTTTCTTAAGGAGATTGTTGAGGTCCAGTTAGAATGTCTTTCCATAATACTTACTGACACAGAAGATGTTGAAAGATAGAGTTCATATTGGTCACCATCTTTTACTCTGTTGGGTTTGTTGGAGAGAATTTGTACAAGAATGGATTTGGATAATTTTAACTAGAAGAAATTGCATCTAGTTCTTAAAGAAAGGTATACGAAAATGTTTCAGGTGAAGAGTGTTATCTTTACTTGAATCTTGAGTTTTATGTTGTTTTTGTTCAGGAGAAGAAGAAGAGGAAAGAAAAGAAGTTAATTGAATTGAATTGTTGGGGAGAGTTTTGAAGAAGTTTTTACATGTTTCCATCAATGAAAAAGGTGGAGATATTGGAAAAATGAAGAATATTGACTCTCTATAGTTTTGTGTTGTCATTGATGTCACCATGTTGTGTCTACAAATTTAAGATAGTGCTTAATATGATATTTTGGGTATGGTATTTAAACTGGTATTCGAGCTATACTCTCTGATATTCTAGTCCGCATTTCTCCACTGTTAGTAGTTGATGCTTGCTATTTTGGGAAATGGTTTATAGGCGTCAGGAGCATGTACTCTCAAGATCTCACATATCTGGTGCTTGTACATAATGATTATTGATTTTTGCATTGAAGCCAACTTCTTGGGATAATTGTGTTATAGTGAATTAATTTTGCTAAGTGGATCTATGTGCGACCTATTTTAGGTCCTTGCCAACATAATGTAGCATGATGGAAGTTTGAATTATCTTCTTGAAATATTTCATGAATGATTGGAGCCAACAATTGGTATTTTTGGTAAATATGAAGTGCATCTAATTAGGCCGACCTAATTTATGCTTGCGAGAAAGATCAAATATATAAATGAATATCTTGGACAGCTTTTAATGATGATGAATAGATAGAGGAATAGAAGTGTGTATGCATATGTGAAATTAATGAAGCAGTTCTGAATATAAGGTTGAAAATGAGCGAAAGGATGGAGTGTGTTGAATCAATCTTTTGAGCATCATCGGAACTGTATCAGCACTTGTTAGGTGCATTATTCTTAGTTCATTTTGGCTAAAAATCCCAATTTTGTTTTGTCAATCTTTTTGTAGGAAATGAGCCTCTCTTGTAAGCAATGCGCTTTTTTATTTGGATAGTGAGTCCCTTCATGGTAGTGAGATTTTTATTTTTAGTTTGGAACTAATTTATATTGTGAGTTAATCCTCACCGTGGTTTTTCCCTCCTTGGGTTTTCCACATAAAAATCTAGTGTTTATTGTGTTGAATTACTTTCCATTATCTATGTTTCATGCTTATACTTAATGAATGATAATGTGGTTATGGAATTGATGTGTTGGAGTTTCTAAATCTGAATTTTGTGACAATTGATTCATCCCCCCACTCTCAGTTTTCTTGCATCTTTTTAACAACTATCTTTCCAACTACCATTGTAATCAATCCCAACTTGGTTGAATTCTGAGCATCCTAGACATGGTATGCCACTACAAGGATTTCCCAACCTTGCCTTTCCCTCTCAAAAATCCATCTATCGACCTAGAAATTTGAAAATCCAATTCCTATTTCAAGTATTGTGAAACCAAGATCTCTTGACAAACAAAATGTTTGTGTAAAGGCCACTATCACAGAGCTCCACTTAGACAAATTCTACTACCTTTCTTGCCCTCACATGGTGAAAAGAAAAAAGTGTAAGAAAAGGGTTCTCCAAATTACCCTAGGTGCATTTTAATGCCCCAAGTGTTCTGCAGAGATTGCTACATATGATTTTAGCTACATGCTCAAGATGGACTTGCAAGATGGTGCAAGTCATCTTCTTAATGTTACTGCATTTGAAGAACCAGCCACAATGTTCTTGTTGGAAAAGTGTGCCTCAATAATCACAGGTTGAACCCTCCATTAGAGCAAAGTCGGTATGAAATCTATCATGTCTAGTCGACTAGCAGCTTTGATACATTTTGTTTTGAATAGGTCGCTGTGACCTTGTTTCTGTCTAGCCGAATTGCTTTCTCTATGGAGCTATCGCTGTGACAAGGATTGTTCGGTATGACCTCTTAGCACTTGGGAGACCTCTGGCTGACAGGCCATTCAATTGTGTATCGGGGAGACTCACGGCAACCACAGGCTTCGAGGTAGCTTATAGCGGCTCGGTGAGAAGTCCCAGCGAAGTGTTAGAGTCTCGCCGATAGTATGTTACATGTTGGTCTTCGGTGTAGCTTATAGTCTATCGGTAAGAAGTCTTACCGATTTGCAAAGGTCTCACCGATGAAAGTTCAAATGATTGGTCTTCGGTGTAACACTAAGGTTTCATTATGAAGTCTGGGTGAAGTGTTAATGTCTCACCAATGTTGAAGTCTGTTCTCCGTGAGACTCATGGTGAACAGTGGCTATCGAGGTAACCCAAATGGTTCGAGAAGAAGTCCCAGCGAAGAATGTAAGTCTCGCCGATGGTAAGGGATCTTCGGTATAACTCTTGGCAACAGAATACTTTGGGGCAAGTCCTAGAGCTCAGTGTGATGTCTTAGCAAAAGTAACATGTCTCGCCGACAGTGCTTTATGTTGATGCCTTTAGAGTAAGTCTTGGAGTTCGGTATGTTCTCTCGGCGAAAGATGTAAGTCTTGCCAACTATTCTTTGGAGCTCGATATGACTTGTGTCTTCGATAAAACCTTTGGTGACTTGCTATGATCTCTTGGAGAAAGTGATAGGTCTGGACGACTGCTTGGTGTTTTAGCGTAACACTGGAAGCTCAATAGAACATCTTGGTGACTACGGTAATTCATGGTGATACTGATATGAAGGTTATGTGGCATCGGCGAGACACTGTTAGTGTCTCACCGAGATGCCAACATAGTGCAAATTATGTTGACCGTTTGACCATCCTATGTGGAGTCTCGTGGACCAATAGGAGAAGCCAAATCTGAACAGTTGGAAGACAATCAGTTGTGACGGTTCTGTGAGGAAGTTCAACAGATAGGGAATGCCATGGTTATACTTTGTGATCACATATTGTGATCGGTTGGTTGGATCGAAGAATGATTGAGTGATTGTATCAGTAATTGAATTTTATTTTGTAAAGACTGTAACTCGAAGGTTCCTATACAAGAATTTTCATGGTGAATGCTGTTGTATAATGACACTAGAAAGATAAGTCTGGAATTTGTATGTAATCTTTGTTACTGTAATACAAAGTGATTTCTCTTGGTGTGGTGGGTTTTTCTCCCATAAGGGTTTTCCCATGTATATCTGGTGTTCATGTGTGATTGTCAAATTCTATGTTTCTGTTATTTACTTCATAGTGCATCTTAGTTGAACTTTAATTGGAAAAATTAAAAGTATATCTACATTCTTTCCTGAGGTATTGACGTTAGGAGAATTGTTTCTGCATATGATTTTCCTTTCAAGTGCTATCAAAGCCTGGCCAGTTGTGTTATCCTTGTGGGTACATTGGGTTTTTTGTGTCAATTCTGTTCAGTGGGAGTCTTGTAGAAAATTGTTATTTCTATTTATAGGTTGAGATGGCTAGCACATCTAGAAAGTTTGAAATAGATAAGTTCAATGGCAGTAACTTTGAGTTGTGGAAATTCAAGATGGAGGATTTTCTAGTTGATTGTGATATGTGGCTTGCAGTGTCTGGAACTAAACCTATAGGCATGAAGCAAGAAGATTGGGACCTTGCAGATAGGAAGTCTAAGGGGCTGATAAGGCTCTATTTGGCAGACTCAGTGCTTCTTAATGTGCATGAGAAGAAGACTGCCTCTTCTTTGTGGAAAAGACTCGCGTCTATTTATCAGGGGAAGTCCTTGGTGAATAAATTGTTCCTGAGGAAGAAGTTGTATTCTTTGACAATGCAGGAAGGAGGGTCTGTGGCTGATCATTTGAATGCATTTAATATGCTACTTGCTCAATTGACATTTGTTGGTGTGAAGACTAAATAAGAGGATCGTTGTATGCTTCTACTGTGTTCTTTGCCAGACTCATGGGATCATCTGGTGATGGAAATTGGGAGTACAACATCCAGTTTCAAGATGGAAGATGTTGCATCTTTGCTATCAAAAGAGATGAGAAGGAAATCTTCTGAGATGGCAAAGGAAGCTCTTGCTG
The DNA here is from genome assembly GCA_007258455.2 of Sequoia sempervirens. Lineage (NCBI taxonomy): Eukaryota > Viridiplantae > Streptophyta > Pinopsida > Cupressales > Cupressaceae > Sequoia > Sequoia sempervirens. The sequence goes on along the minus strand of VDFB02377601.1, from coordinate 16,675 downwards.
TCAGAGGAAGACCGAAAGAGAAAGGCAAGAAGAAGGACAAGAAGTCCAAATAGAAATCAGAGGGGAGATCAAAGTCTCCTAGAAAGAAGTCCAAGGTGAAGTGTTGGAACTATGGGCAACCTGGTCATGTCCAAAAGGATTGTAAAGAGGAGAAAAAGAAGAAGAAGGGCTCTTTCGATAATCGTTCTTCTCATAGTGATGGTGACACCTTCATTGTAGCCTTGGCTACTTAAGCATCAGATGATGTCTGGCTGATTGATTCTGGAGCATCTTTTTACATGAGATCTCACAGAGAATGGTTCATGAAGTATGAAGAATACAATGGTGAAAAGGTGTACTTGGAAAGTGATTCAACTTTAGAGATTGTTGGTCGTGGAAGAGTCAGAATATAATTTCCTGATGGCAAAGTAAAGGCAATTAATGATGTTATGCACATATCAGGTCTGGCTCAAAATCTATTTTCTGTAAGTATGTTGAATGATACTGGAGTACAAGTTACATTCTCTGGAAATGGCTGCAAGATGGCTAGAGGTTCAATGGTGCTGGCTAGAGGTGCTCGAATTGGTACCCTGTACAAGCTGGATGCACAGGCTGTTCAATATAACAGTGTCTCTAGAATGTCACTGAAAGATACTCATGGAGGTAAAGAGGGAAATATCCCTAATTATGTAAACTCTATGGAAGTAAAACTTCCTGCAGAGAAGACTATGCTCTGGCATCATAGGTTAGGCCACATAGGAGAAAAAGGTTTAACAACTTTAAAGAATAAAAACCTGGTTGAGGGGCTTGAATATTGTAATCTTGAATTTGAATTCTATGAACACTGTATATATGGAAAGCAGCACCATGTTTCTTTTTATTCTAATCCTCATAAATCTTTTGGTTTGCTAGATTATATTCATTCGCATGTGTTTGGTCCAGTGGATGTTCCTTCTTTGTCTAAATCAAGATACTATGTGTCATTCATTTATGATTATTCAAGAAGAGCATTTGTTTTTTTTTTTAAAGTAAATCAGAATTGTTCAGTCGATTTAAGGAGTTTAAGAACCTTGTTGAAAATCAGACTGGTAGTAAAATAAAATGCTTAAGGACTGATAATGGCGGTGAATTTTGTTATGATGAATTTGAAAGATACTATAAAGACCATGGAATTAAAAGACACAAGACTACACCTTATACTCCACAACAGAATGGAGTTGCAGAAAGGTTCAATAGGACAGTGATGGAGAGAGCATGAAGTATGCTCAGTAGTGCTGGCTTGGAGGAGAAGTTTTGGGCTGAGGCTGTATCTACTGCATATTATCTAATTAATTGTTCTCCAAATTTTGCTCTTGTTGAGAAAAAACCTTTGGAAGCGTGGTCTGGTAAGAAGCCCTCACTCAAACATGTTCGTGTTTTTGGATGTGAGGCATATGCTCATGTGTCGGATGTGAAAAGATCTAAATTGGAGAACAAGGTTGTCAAATGTATTTTTATTGGCTATAGCGCTATCATAAAAGGATAGAAGCTTTGGAATCCTGATACAAAGAAGGTTGTATACAGTAGAAGTGTAATCTTTCATGAGCTGAAACCTTCCACTTTGGATCTGCAGTTAGAGACAAAGTCAGATAACAATAAGGATGTAGAAATAATTCCTCCTACACCAGAGAAAGAGGAATTGAAAATTCAGAATGTACCTGAAACTGAGGAGAGCTCAAGCAGTTCTGAAAGTTCTGAAGAAGAAGAACCTCAGCCTCAACCATTAAGGAGGTCAACCCGTGAAAGAAAACAACCAGATAGGTATGGGTTCTCATTGATTGATTCTACTTGTGCCTATGCTTTAATTTCTAGCACTGATGAGCCTAGGACTGTAAAAGTGGCATTTAGAATGTCTGATTCAGACTCTTGGTTAGAAGCCATGGAAGAAGAGATGGCATCATTGGATAAAAATGAAACCTGGAGTTTGGTGCCCTTGCCTGAAGGAAAAAAACCTGTGGGCTAAAAAATGGGTATTTAAGAAAAATATTGGTCTAGATGGCAGTGTAGAAAAGTATAAGGCAAGACTGGTTGCAAAGGGTTATTCCCAAGTAGAGGGAATTGATTATGGGGAAATATTTTCTCCTGTAGCAAAGCTGATATCTATCATATTTCTTTTGTCACTTGCAGCAACATATGACTTAGAGGTAGAACAGATGGATGTGAAGACAACATTTCTTCATGGTGATCTTGAAGAAGAAATCTATATGTCCCAGCCTAAGCACTTTGTTGAGAAAGGTAAAGAAAAACTAGTATGCAAATTAAAGAAGTCTCTGTATGGGTTAAAGCAATCACCTAGAATGTGGTACTAGAAATTTGATACTTTTGTATTGTCTTTGGGATTTGTGAGATCAAAATCTGATCACTGTGTATATTGTAAAGCTGAAGGTGATCAAGTTCTTATTATTGCTCTTTATGTTGATGATATGTTGTTCATAGGAAATAGCAAGCTAATGATTTCTGATCTTAAGTCTCAGTTGTCTGCTAAGTTTGAAATGAAGGATCTTGGTGCAGCAAGGTATATTTTGGGGATGGAGATAACCAAGGACAGGAAGAATAGAAAAATATGGCTCAGTCAGAGTAAGTATATCAAGACTGTTCTTGAGAGATTTTGTATGAATGATTGCAAACAGCTAGTGGTTCCAGTCTTGCAGGGAACGAAACTATCTGTTGAGGACTATCCAAAATCTCCTACTGAGATGGAGGACATGACCAGTATACCCTATGTTAGTGTGGTTGGCAGTCTCATGTATGCAATGGTCTGTACAAGGCTAGACATTGCCCAAGCAGTGGGAGTACTTAGTCAGTTTATGGCTAATCTAGGAAGAACGCATTGGGATGTTGTGAAAAGAGTTTTCAAATATTTGAAGGGCACTTCAGATTTTGCTTTGTGTTACCATGGGAACTTGGTTGAATCACAGAGGACTCTCATTATTCGAGGCTTTGTGGATTTTGATTGGGCAGGGGACATTGACAGCAGGAGGTCCACCAGTGGATACATTTTCATGATGAATGATGGTGCAGTGAGTTGGATGAGCAAGCGGCAAGCTGTAGTCACTTTGTCCACTATGGAGGTTGAATACATGGTAGCTACTCATGCTTGTAAAGAAGTAGTTTGGTTGAAACGTTTGTGTTCTAACATTGGTTTTGATGCAGGGGAAATAACTATTTTATGTGATAGTCAGAGTGTAATTTGTCTGGAAAAGAACCCTACTTTCCATGCCAAGATGAAACATATTGACGTGCAGTATCACTTTGTACAAGATATGGTGGAGGATGGAAAGGTCAGTTTGGAAAAGGTTGATACTTTGGAGAATGTTGCAGATTCATTGACAAAGCTAGTGAGCACAAACAAGTTCAGGTGGTGTGCCAATTCAATGGGCCTTAGTGCCCATGTTTTTCAGTAAGTTATGTTGTGCTTTGGAGGTGCTTGTGTGATCTTCGTCAAGTGGGAGATTGTTGGAAAAATGTGCCTCAATAATCATAGGCTGAAACATCCATTAGAGCAAAGTCAGTATGACATCTATCATGTCTGGCCGACTAGCAGCTTTGATACATTCTATTTTGAACAGGTCATTGTGACCTTGTTTCTATCTTGACGAATTGCTTTCACTGTGGAGCTATCGCTGTGACAAGGAGTGTTCGGTATGACCTCTTAGCGCTCAGGAGACCTCTGGCCGACAGGCCATTCAATCGTGTATCGAGGAGACTCATGGCTACCATAGGCTTCAGGGTAGCTTATAGCGGCTCGGTGAGAAGTCCCAGTGAAGTGTTAGAGTCTCACTGATAGTATGTTACATGTTGGTTTTCAGCGTAGCTTATAGTCTATCGGTAAGAAGTCTTACCGATGTGCAAAGGTCTCACCGACGGAAGTTCAAATGATTGGTCTTCGGTGTAACACTAAGGTTTCGTTATGAAGTTTGGACGAAGTGTTAATGTATCGCAGATGTTGAAGTTTGTTGTTGGTGAGACTCATGGCAAACAGTGGCTATCGAGGTAACCCAAATGGTTCGGGAAGAAGTCCCAGCGAAGAATGTAAGTCTCGTCGATGGTAAGGGATCTTCGATATAACTCTTGGTGACAGAATACTTCGGGTTAATTCCTAGAGCTTGATGTGATTCCTTAGCAAAAGTAACATGTCTTGCCGACAGTGCTTTATGTTGATGCCTTCGGAGTAAGTCTTGGAGTTTGGTATGTTCTCTCGGCGAAAGATGTAAGTCTTGCCAACTATTCTTTGGAGCTCGATATGACTTGTGTCTTCGGTAAAACCTTTGGTGACTCGCTATGATCTCTTGGCGAAAGTGATAGGTCTGAGCGACTGCTTGGTGTTTTGGTGTAACACTGGAAGCTTGATAGAACATCTTGGCGACTACGGTAATTCCTGGCGATACCGATATGAAGGTTATGTGGCATCAGCAAGACACCGTTAGTGTCTCACCGAGATTCCAAAACAGTGAGAATTTTGTTGACCATTTAACCGTCCTATGTGGACTCTTGTGGACCAATAGGAGAAGCCAAATCTGAACAATTGGAAGACAATCAATTGTGACGTTTTTGTGAGGAAGTTCGACAGACAGAGAACGCCATTGTTATACTCTGTGATCACATATTGTGATTGGTTGGTTGGATCAAAGAATGATTGAGTGATTGTATCAGTAATTGAATTCTATTCTGTAAAGACTGTAACTCGAAGGTTCCTATACAAGAATGTTCATGGTGAATGTTGTTGTATAATGACACCAGAAAGATAAGTCTGGAATTTGTATGTAATCTCTGTTACTGTAATACAAAGTGATTTCTCTTGGTGTGGTGGGTTTTTCTCCCATAAGGGTTTTCCCACGTATATCTGGTGTTCATGTGTGATTGCCAAATTCTTTGTTTTCGTTATTTATTTCATAGGGCATCTTAGTTGAACTGTAATTGGAAAAATTAAAAGTATATCTACATTCTTTCCTGAGGTATTGACGTTAGGAGAATTGTTTCCACATCTTATATTCCTTTCAGTTCTTAGGAGTTTTCACAGAATATTTTCGGCTCCTACTAGCAAAACCAAATGTTGCTGCCCAAAATTTTAGACACAGTTGTCAACTGTGAGTTTCTTCTGGAACTTACCATTGAAACAAATGCTTTTGATGGGTGTGAAGCACAAAGTATTGATACTACAACTATTAAGTGTTCTTAGCTTTTATTTTACATTTTTTATAAGTACACTTGTTATGTCATGTGTAATTGTGCATATTTGTAAGCACGATGAACAGTTACAAAAAACATATATACACATTTGCACTCCAAAATACCAAAAACAAAAAAATTACTATGTTACATGCTTAATTTGTATATATAACTATTTTCTAAGCTTTTCCATTCTTGAATTGAAAACCACTCTATTGTGTATGCATCTCTAAAATTTACTTTCATGCATTTCTACATTAAATCACACATCTACTTGCATCATATGAGCATCAATATTTTATGGTTTCCCTTTGTGAAGAATTATACTTCCAGTTATATTATTTTACTTCCAATTGCATTGGAAAGCATTCTAGGTATGTACAATTTTGTATGCATTTAAAGTTTCAAACATGTAATACTGAAATAAACCTAAAACAAACATTTATTTATTCCCATAACTTGTTGTTTCCTATGATACACAAAGCTTTACTTCCAATTGATGTTATTGCATTAGCTTTAATTATATTACTTTCCTGTTTTAGAAAAGTTACTTCTCCAAGCTTTTATGATGTTACTCCCATTAATGTTGCACCTTTTATCTAAACTTACAATGACATACCTGTTAGAAAAGTTACTTCTCCAAGATTTTATGATGTTACTCCCATTAATGTTGCACCTTTTATGTAAACTTACAATGACATACCTATTAGAAAAGTTACTTCTCCAAGATTTTATGATGTTATTCCCATTAATGTTGAACCTTTTATGTAAACTTACAGAAAATATTGAATGGATTTGGAAAATTCAAGATTGCAAGTTAAATGAGACCGTCGTAACTAGAAACAACACATCCACTACCATGCAAGGAAACATGTCAATAGAAGAAGATGAGAAAACACACAAATCATCATTGTTGGCACCTCCACATCTACAATCCCCTCCTTTGTTGACCCCTCCCATATCCATCCACCTCCAAAATTTACTCAAACCTTTTTTGCTACTAGAAATTCCTTTTGTTCTATGCTAGATAGATTTATAAAAATGTCAACTTGTCTAGTTTGCATGGAACAATATCCAAGTATCCAAACAAAACAATTACAAGGACTATCTACTTGTTACAGATGTGCAGCTGAAAAAAATAGTCATCACTTCTCCAAATGGAATAATATGGACCCTGGTGAGCAACCTCTATGTTTTAAAAAACTAACTCAAGTTGAAGAGATGCTAATAGCTAGGGTTAGCCCAATCCTTCAAGTTACCTATGCAAATGGAGCCTAGCTAAAATATAGTGGGCACAATATTTGCTTTCCTCAAAATATTTCTATGATTTCTACCCACTTGCCTAGATGTATAGATGAATTAGACATATAATTGGTTAATAGGAAAAACATCATCCAACAAGACCATAGCTTCTACGTGAGTAGAAGACATGTGTATGAGGCACTGCATTATAAAACCTTACATGACCCATACTACAGAAATGTGTGATTAGATGATGCTACATTAGCATGTCTACCAAGTGCTTCCACTAACATTACTGACCTCCTATTTGCAACAACCACAATTACTAGGCCCACATCTACAAGCTTTGTGCATACAAATGCTATAACCATCGACCCTTCTAAAGAAGAAATTCATCCCATGACTCCCTTTGTAGCTAACCTTCCACCAGCATGTAGAGAAGTCAAAGAATTACACTCCTTATTACAACTAGGTCAAGGCCATCCAGCCTTGTCTATGGACTAGACACCCATTTCGCCATCTCCCATCAATGAGTACACCACTGAAGGATTGTTTGTTATGGATTTCCCCACTTTTTTTCCAAAAAGAAGAGTCACATTCAAACAACAACGCATGCAGGAAGTTAAGTTACATGAATATGCCCTCCACTTTCTCAAGTACTTTGATAATAGGTTTGGCCAACACCCTCTCTTCAGGTACTTCATACTCAATATTCTTCTACATCATCACAACCAAGCCACAACATTTATGTTTGTCCATAAGCACATTAATACATGCTTTCCAAAAACAATTTTTAATCTTCTTCAAAGATTAAAGCACTTGTCAGATAACAAACTTGTTGAACAACTCATGCGCTTTGGATTGTCAATTCATGGAACACGCCCTTTTTGGAGTTGTTGTAGAGGGGAGCTCTCTGATATGGTTATCCAAGTTGGTTTCCCCTTGATTTTCTTTACACTCAGTGTGGTAGATACAAAATGGCCAGACCTGCATGGTATCATGCCATCAACTACATCTTCAAATCTGAAAGCCTCTTATAAATGGAGGATAAAAAACATTTTTTAGAATCCACACCTTGTTGCACACTATATGCACCATAGATTCATTGAATTTCATGAAGATTTTTTGGAAAAACTACTTAGCGCAACAAAATACTAATATAGGTATATTTATTACCACCCTCATCCATTTACATTGGACACCATTTAAATACTTTCTAAACAAATAAATCCACTAGGTATGAATGGTAGCACAAAGGCTCTACACATATCCATGGTTTCCTTTGGCTAGAAGAAGCACTTGATATTGGGAAACTACAATGGAATAACCTTCAATAAATACAAAATACCCTTAAATACATTGAAAGGCATGTCTTTGCATGGAACCCCCAAACACTACTATTGAGGAACTAGGAAATTCATCAATCTCTTGGTGATGAACCATGATTAATGGACAACATAATGATTTTGCAATCCTACCCTCTCATTGACTACACTGAACAAGTAAATTGTGTTCAACGTCATACAAAGCATACCTTACAAACATGCCTTAGGAGGAAAGGAAAATCCCTATAGTGTCATTATAAATCCCCTTGGGCCATGCAAGAACTTTCTACCCTTGCAAATGATGAGAGTGGCTAACCAAAATTCATGTTTGCTCACAATGACGACTGCTTTAAATATTCATAACCCCTTTATCCTCTCTATTTGGAGAGCTAATATCAATTCCCAACTAGTTATTGAGCTATCCATGTAGTCCAATCAAATATATTGCAAAATATGCAACAAAAGCTAAAAAAAATTAGAAACATACCACACAATGCTTTCTCATATTTCAACCAATATAGAGTCTGACAAGCCCACCCCAAAAACTTTTTTAAAAATGCTTGTTGATACACTAGTGGATCGTGATATTGGAGCCTAGGAAACTTGCCACCTCCTGCTTAAACTTCCATTCTCCCTACCTAGCAATAATTTTGTCTCTTTAAATGTGAACTAGAAAAAATTTCAATGGGTATGGCTCTCAACTAAATCAACCACCACCTCCCCAAATAACATTGATGCTTACATGGTTCATCCAATAAATTTAGAGGCTATGTCATTGCTTGAGGTCACCTAAAAGTGGACTTGCAAGGCATCTCAAAAGTATAATCAATGGAAAGAGCGGTCTATTAAAACCATTGTTCATGTCTCACCATGCTTCACCTCCATCCCTACAAGAGACAACATCTACTTTGAAGCATTTTGTTGGAGTGAACAACTACTGTACAAACCATTTCATAACATTCAAAATGAATTGTATTTCTCAACCACTCTTATTATAGAGCAGTAGGAGAGTTTTGCGGGCAGTTATCATCCTTGGCATGTGCTCCGCACACCATCAGAGCCTTTGGAAGGAACTGATTCTAGCTTCTCTTCTAGTCAAGAAGTAATAATGCAGAACAACAACCCATCCAAATAGAAATTATTTTGAAGCCTATACCCAAGCCTTCCTTTTCACTTTGATGAACTAGATATACTTCGTCACCATGACATTGGCTTGCACCATGATTAGGGTTCTTCCCAACTCAATCCCCACCAACAATTCTATGCTACTAACTACATAGAATCCAATTGTCCAACATTTCTAGTCCCCTATCTTCCCACTCACCCTACCTAGCATGAGTTATGTCAAAAACAACAAAAATTATTTGATATAGTTTTCTCGCATCTAAATGTAGGTACTTTACAAACTTCTTTAAAAATGATTATTCAAGGAACTGTTGGAGTAGGTAAATTGCACCTAATAAAATCCATCCAATTTGCACTCAATAATTAATCCCAAAATGGCCCATCACCATTACTACTTCTTACACCTACAGGTGTAGCAACATTCAACATCCAAGCATCAACAATACACTCATCCCTACGAATTCCTATCAAAGATATTGCCCCCTACAAGGCCAAACACTAGCAAGCTTCCAAGAAAAAATTTACTTCATTCACTACATATTAATAAATGAAATGAGCTTTATTGGTCCCAAGTTACTTCAAAGCATTGACATGAGGCTACATGAGGCATTCCCCAACCACAACCAATTCCCATTTGGAGGATGCTCAATCATGCTCTTCAGTGACCTTGGCTAACTTCCACCAGTCAAGGACATTCCTATGTATGCATCAACCTCATATAGGGGTGATCTATGGTGAAGCTTCACAAAAGTACTAACAATAAGCAAAATATTTCATCAGATCGGTGAGGAACCAGCACAAATTACCTTTCGTACTCTCTCCAATTTACAAAATGCAGAACCTATAGTAGAAGATTGGCAAGTTCTGATGTTGCGCTCAAGCTCATCATTGGCCTCTACAAAGCAAACTAAGTTCATGTCATCAATACATATTTTTGCAACAAATGAAATGGTCTCCCTACATAACCAATGAATGTTATTATCTTTGGCAACACCTATTTTGTTGTCAATTATAGAGCAACTAAGGGGGTCACCATGCTCCAATCAAGATGAAGAACAACTACAATCTAAGGTCCTTTTATGTGTTCAACAAAAGGTAATGTTATGTTCAAATTTATGGATGGAAACATGCCTTGTCAATGGTGCACTTGGGCAAGTCCAAGCTATAGTTTGCAAGGATAATGAAAATCCATCTTCACTTCCCTTGTTTATTGTAGTTCAGTTCAAAAATTACATAGGCACTGCTTGGGATGTCAATAACCCAAAAAATTTCCCTATTACCCCTGTGAGTTGTGGTCTTTGTCGTCAAACACCCCTAAAAATGGCATGGGCATTAACAATCACAAATCACAAGGCCTTACACTAGAAAATGCAACCATCAACATCAGCAACGTAGATCGGCTAGGCCTTACATTCACAACTATTTCTAGAGTCCATGCAATAGCAGCCCTATGTATCAAACCACCCTTCACATTCCAAAGATATGCACACATGAATCAAAGTCCATTTGTAGCTCGCTAGAAGCAAGAGGAGGAACACTTATTAACATTTTCTAAAATAAACTCTTGAAAAAATAGTAATACTGCAAATAACTATAGGTTAGTTCCTCCAGATATATTGAAACTATATTCCTGCACCTACACAATGCTTATTTAAAAAATCCATTTTAAGCAACTCCTTCAATGACTACACTCCACAAACTATTATGTATGTTGAAAAATTATCAAGCAATTCACTAACCTTATCTACACTTCCACATTGTGCATACATGTAAAATTAAACTGTCATTCCATGGAAGAAAATTGAATTTGTATGGTATGATGTTCTTGTTTTCCTAGCCCTTTTGGTTCAATATGGCTTTATAAGTACTATGGCTCGCAAAATTATGCGCAGCAATGAAAACACACTACGTCTATTGCTCTTTTCATTTTAGTAAATATTGCCCAATTCTTGATACTAATTTCCATTCAATGTAAAATTAAACTGTTATTCCATGGAAGAAAATTGAATTTGTATGGTATGTCCTTGTTTTTCTTGCCCTTTTGGTTCAATATGGCCTTATAAGTACTATGGCTTGCAAAATTATGCGCAACAATGAAAACACACTATGTCTACTACTCTTTTTATTTCAATAAATACCGCCCAATTCTTGATACTACTTTTCCTTTAAGATTTCCTGCTCTTTTATCATTACTCTATTGTTATATATATATATATATATTCATTTTCAGCTCAAATATAGTTACAATATTTGTATTGTGAGACTATTGTTTTCTAGTTTTTTGTGTTTTCAAGAAATTGATTGTATATTATATCAATTTCTTGTATTGTGAGACGATCACCATGTTCACTTTATTATTTCCACTATGGACCAAGTTTAAACATGATTAAAAATCACTCAACTTACTTTCTCATAATTTTTTATGAAGTGGATCCCAAAAAGGGCATTAGATGATCTTGCAAATATATATACCTATTTTAGCATTTACTAACTGATTAAGATGGTTTAGAGGCCATTTGGTATGTTATGACCTTGCACAACTCACTAGGTACAACCACTTTGAATTCTTTGAAGTTGGGGAAAGCCTTCAAAGTTTATTAATGCTAGAGATAATGCAACAAATAAATTGCATTTCTCTTGGTCAAGTTCTTCCTTGCTATTCTAGTTTACTTGAAGAGCAATGGTATGGGTCAACAAGGGGGTGTAGGAAGATTCATTAGTGTCTTATTTTCAAGAAGGGGATTCCTTAAACTAGGATCACTCAATGTTATAGAAATTAAGGTTATCTTAAGACAAGCAATTAGCTTTTCACCATCACTTGACATAACCAAGTTATAAAACATTACTTTTGAAAGCACAACACAAGATAGTACTATTTTAAACCCAAATTTTCCTATAGTTATAACCTTCATGTTAGTTGGGAGTCAGGGATTGCTAATTCCCTATATCTTATGCAGGAAGAACTTAGGCGTACTTTAAAATTCATGTCCGATTTTCCTAAGTCTTAAGCTCTTTAAGTCCAATCAAGTTTTGGCCATCAGCCTTACCCGTTACCTTCTACCTACCTTTCTCCATCGCAATCCATTACATTGACTCCTGAACCACTGAAGCGTGAACTCTGACTTTTCTTTAAATCATCAAAGGTCAGGGTCCTTCCTTACTCAATGCCGCTTACATGCCTTTACGTATGGGTATAGGTCATCTTTTTGTCCCACAATGCCTGGATCACTTCTTCTCAAGCATCAACAGACTTAACCTTTTAGAGAGTTGGCTTCAGATCTTATTTTCATCTCTTATTCATCAAACTGGTTAAGGAAAAAGCCTTAGGTTAAATCTACAAACACCAATGCCATCTCGGCATTGAGTTTTGGGGACTTGCTTTACCTCCTTCTTGCTTATGCTAGGGCTTTTGGCTAAGGGCACCGCTGAAGCCCAAAGTTTGAAGATTCGGGCTTATCCCTTTTGCCTTCCCATTCCTTCAGTTATAAGCATTTGACAATAGGTAGCACCAAATCTTGAAGTCAAAAGCTATCAAACTTACCTTTTTGGGCCTTCTTTCCTTTAGGTTACAAGCATTTGACAATGGGTATTGTCAAAGCCTAAAGTTTGAAGATGTTAGGCTTATCCCCCTGGGTTTTCTCCATTTGATTAATGGCATTCTACAAAATGAGATTGTCGAAGTTTGAAGTCCTAAGTAATTAGACTAAACACTTTTTAGCTTTCTTCAAGTTTTTTAAAGGTATTCGACAAATGATATCGTTGAAGTCCAAAGTTTGACGTAATCATACTTCACCAATTTATCCTTCCTTTTGGGTATTTGGTAAAGGGAATTTCTAAATCTTGAAATCCATTGTATTTGGACTTAGTTCTTTCAGGTCTCCTTCTTCAATCAGAGTTTGGTGTGAGGAAATACCCATGAACAAATTTCAATGTTTCAAACTTAAACCTTCCTATCTCCTTCTTTCGGTCAACGCATTCAACAAATGGTATGACTGAAGCCTGATGCTCAACCCCTAATTCAAACTTCACTCTTTCAATATTCTTTTCCCTGTGGCTTTTGGTATAGGGTATGACCAAATCCTAATGTCTAGCATGTAAGAAAACTTCACCTTTTCCATTCTTCTCCTCAAGGGTATTTGACAAAAGGTATTGCCGATGCCCAATGTCCAACGTTTCAGACCTGAGCATTTGATTCTCTTTTCATCAATGCACTCAGCAAGAGGTAATGCCGATGCTCAAAGTCTAACGTTTCAGGCTTGACCCTTCCCTTCCTGTCTTTTGATCGGGACATCCAGTATGGTGTATTATCGATGCTCGAAGTCAAACATCAAACTGGACTTCACCTCTCTATTGTTCTTGCCTAGAGGTGTTAGGTGTAGTATATCCTTATGTTATACACAATAATGACCCACCCAAAAAGATCAGGTTATATTCAAGTTATAAGCATGTTATTTGATTTGAACCATAATCTAAGTACTCATAAATTCAATCCTCATTAAATGATGCCATCCCTATTAAAAGGAAAGTAACATGTAGTTGAATATAGAAAACCCATCTTACATATTTGCACAATAATCACAACCTATGAAAAGGATTCTAATTTTACTCAAAATGGAAAAAAATAAATTAGTGAATATTAAACTAAACACTAGATTCTAGGAACTTTCTTCACCATTCCTAGCCTTCACATGTTGTTACCAGAATGAAGGTGTTTCCATTGATGTCAACTAGTTAACTATTTATCAATTGGTTGTTGTTGTCATTGATGTCATGGATAGAGGTGTAAGAGAGGGGGACCAACCACGTTCAAGGCCCTAGGTCACGAAGAGCCAAGAGAGGAAGGTTGCCCTAACTTACCTCAGCTTAAAGGGGTGTTTTGAAATGAGGGATGAGAATGATGAGGACTATAAGGTTCTTCAATCACTTTGCGGACCCAGAACTCAGAATGGAGCTAGGCAAGCCTACTTTTGGGTTCAATACTGTGCCTCAGGTAGCTCTATGCCCGAGGACAAAAGCACAGTTCCAGGAAGACAATGTGAAGCGCTGGCATCTCTTAAGCGTGTTGGCATCTGTATGACCAAATGACCAAAAGTATAGTGAGAACTACCAAAAATGAGATGAAAACCTAGCTAATGACTTCTAAGGGGACAAAACAAAAGTATGAAATAAGAGATATACAAGCGAATATGATAAAGTAGATCTATTAAAGCTAGGGTGACAAAGATGATCTCACAAAAGAGCTTGTTCGTCGACTAGCTCCAAATACATGTCCATCTGCACACAAGGAGGAAAATTGTTGGGGGAATGTACAGGGGTCTACCTCAATAAGACCTCTGTTTTTGTGTTTCCACCTCCACATAAAACCAAGATAGCAACAATGGAGAAAAGTATGATAAAAGAGGAATGCAAGTAAAGAACACAATAAACACTACAAAACAATAATGTGCTACTCAACCAAATCATAAAGGAGAGGAGTGAAAATTCTTACCACCTCCACCAAGATCTCACTAGCTAATGGAGGAGAAATTGAGAGGACTCAAACCCCTACTACAATGGTGTTGTTCCACACTTGCTCTATGGAGTTGATGGAGTGTTGTTGCTTCTGCTATGGAGTGCCAAAGTGTTGCTTGAGAGTGATGAATGATTGAGAATGCAAGAAAGGTTGTTTAGAATGCTTAGAAGATTTCCTGGAGAGATGAATTGAATTCTTAGAGGATGAAATGAAGGAATGAATAGTTTTTTTGAAGGTGAGGTGAGAAAAATGGCCATATTCGGGTCAATTGGTCGAAGAGGGGCATTACAAATCGACCCCAATTGGAAGTGTAATGCTTCTGCAAACTTCAAACACAAGAATTCGTCAGGGACGTAAGTGTGCCGCGTGGACATTTGTGCATTGCACGGGTGTCCCCGATAGTTATTCTTTTGTCGACACACAAAACAGATGCCAAGTGGAACAAAGGCAGCAGGCTGATGTGAATTTTTTCCTTCGGATTTGGTTTTCTAAGGTGAGGAAGTGCAAAAGGGGAATTTGTGTCAGGGATAAAAATTTTCTACTATACATTTTCCCTCCACTTTAACGAGCACAAATATTGATAGTGCTTCGGTAAAGTAGATCGAAGAAGTAGTAGGGTTAGAAATGTATACCTGAATCATCGAGGAAGCAGACCACGATCTAGCAAACTCGAGAGTGTAGGACAAGCAAAGGACCTCATAGCCTCATAGAACTATGAATTTGTAGAATGAAAGTGTCTTACAGGCCTTCAGATCTACAAGGGGGAAACCACCAAGATCTCTCACATGAAGGAAGCCTCAAGAAGTAAGTCCCTCACAGGCACATAGACTTGCAAGGAAGGTGTCCTCCAAGATCTCTCACATGAAGGATACCCAAAAAAGTTCATTACAGACTCAAAAACCAGCAAGGAAGCATCCCCCAAGATCTCTCACATGGAGGAAGTCGGGAAAGTGCCCTATAGACCCACAAACCTACATGGAAGGTGTCCTTCAAGATCTCTCACATGAAGAAAACCTAGTAAAGCACCCTACAGACCTACATACCTAAAGGGAGGTATCCCCTAAGATCTCTCACATGGAGGAAACCCCAAAAAAGTGCCCTACAGACCCACAGACCTGCAAGGGAGCCACCCCCAAGATCTCTCGTATGGAGGAAGCTCAGAAGAAGCATCCTATAGGCCTACAGACCTGCACAGAGGTATCCCCCAAGATCTCTCACATGGAGTAAACCCAAGGAAAGGGGACTCCACATAGTCAAAAAGAGGCTTTACAAGTGCACCCAGAAAGCGACATGTTTACCTGCAAATAGAACATGTTAGAAAGAAACCACATAGGCAAGTAAGTGGATAGACATGCAGAACGTTAATAAATTGGAAGACTCTCAAAGGGGTCCTTCAAGAACCTTATGTAAAGAAGGGGTCCACTCAAGGGACACACTGCTCAAAAGTATGAAAGACATTTTCCTTTCTCGAATTGATTCATCATCAAGGAATCCTTTTGAAAGATGTTCACTTCATCAAGGAATTCGAAAGGAAGAAGATTCCCCCACACAAGGGGAAGGTCAAATCTATTCCCACTTCAAAGGAAGGTCCTCAAGTTCTTTCTTTCTTTCTTTGTGAAGATTCTTGAGAAAAGATTTGTTGGAGACGAATGCATTTTTCAAAAATAAAAGTGTTGTAGAAGTGGAATTGTCACACATGAGAGGGAAAACTCAAGCAAAGAAGAGAGAAAGAAAAAGGAAAAGAAAAAAAATATAAACATAGGGCACAGGGGTAGCTTGATATCTCAAGGTCAAAACAACTCATATATATATATATATATATATATATATATATATGAGGGCAAGTAAGTATATATATATATATATATATATATATATAAAATGAACTGGCATCAACCCCCTACTATATCAAACCATGTGAAGAATGCATGAGAAGACAAAGTAAAAATAAAAAATTGGGTCAACATGGAAGGGGAGCCTAAATGTCCCCAATGCTTTGCATCGTCCCTAATTTATTGAAAAACAAGTCACAAACATGGAATAATGATGAAACAAATAGAAGAAGGTTTATGACATAAAAACCATGCTTGTATCCAAGCACCAACAAGGGTGACATGGGTCATCCATGCACACATAGAACAATCACGGTGGAACACATCACAACATACACACACACATCTAATCTAAAGATAAAAAAGGGCCTCCCCCTAACACTGATCAACCAAGAGGTCATCTGCTTCCCACTCTAGATCATGTAGGGGGAAGGAGGACAAACCTTTAGTGG
>VDFB02377600.1:0-11004 GCA_007258455.2 Sequoia sempervirens | reverse complement strand
GGAACCATCTTGGTACACTTACCCATTATCTTGTAAAAGGAACTTTGAAGTACCCTTTGTAACTGTAATGTTGATATGAAAAGGATTGTAAGGGTGTAAGAAAGTGTATCATCAATATAAGTATCCTTGTATGGTTCCTAGTGTAACGGTGGTTTGTAATCAACTCCAGTCAGGTTATCAGAGAACTTTTAACTCTAAAATTTATAGAGCCATCAATTTCATTGGAATTAATGGTTACCCAAATGTTATTCCACCTAAAATTAGAAATAAGCTACCAAAATTTAGTGGTACAAAGTGTGAATCAGTAAGTAAACATCTGCAAGAATTCAACAATTTAATGGATGACTATGAGGTAGATCATGAGGATGTGATCATAAGGTTGTTTGTTCAGTCTTTGAAAGGAGATTCAAGATATTGGCTCTCTAACTTACCAACCTGCTTTGTTTATTCTTGGAGTGAGTTGAAAGAAGTGTTCATAGAACAATTTGGTGAAAGAATCAATGTCGGTTCTATGATCGATGATTTTATGAGCTTTGAAAAAGAAGAGGATAAGTTGGCTCCAGCATTCAACTGAAGATTTACTAAAATATTAAGGGATATTCTTGAGGCTTTGATACTAAGTGATGTAGTGTGTTTGGTTGTTTGTTTTGGATCTTTTGATAGTAATATGAGCTATCTGTTGAGAGATAAGGATCCTAAAACATTGCATCAGGCCTATGGTATAGCCATGAACATTGAAAACAACCAAAAGTATGGGATGCAAAGGAGTTACTTGAATTCAAGTCTTTGTTGCCCTGAGACACTAAATGTTGATGAAAGATGTAAGGAAGAAATTAAAGATGAATGTCAAAGCACCTACACCCCTATTGTTTCAGCTTGCACATCATTCCATAATGTGGATCACATAAAGCCCCAAACAAATGGTCAAGAATTTGCATGCATTTGTGATCTTATAGTGTCTGTTCAAGCCCTCTCTTGCATAAGAAGACATGAAGGAGAATCATCATATGATCTCTATGTAAGGTTTATGGGTACTCTGTCTTCAATTCCTGAATGTCACAGACCTAAAAATTCAAAATACATTGATTTGTTTTATGAATCGTATGAACCAAGTTTGAGTGCTCTACCAAAAGAGTTGAAACTTATTGAGCTTGACCAAGTGTGTGAATACTTTTCTCTTTTTGAGAAAATTAGAGATGATCATCAGGAAGCTATCATATGTTCGACCTATGATAATAATGATTCTACTACTCCATATGAGTTAAGAAATGAGATATCACATGAAGAAGGATAGAGTAGAACCAAGGTTGAAAACACATGCTTCAGTGAAGAAAATGAAATGTGTGGATTTGATTCTTTTGAATATTCAAGTACCTACGCTCCTATGGAAGACATAAGACCAAGCATTCAGTTTGAAAATTTTGAACATAGTTTCAGTATCAATGAGTCCTCTGGCTATAGTACTGATGCTAATAATAAGTATGATAACTCCTCTGATAGTCATGATTTTACTCATAAAGAAGAGATCATATTCTTTACTGCAATTGGGAAAAATGATGATAATATTTGAAACACATGTTTGTTTGAGAAGGAACAACTTTCTTTCTATGAAGAGTTTTTAGAGTGTGAGTCAGAAATGTTAACTATAGAGGATATGAATGAAGTTGAAAATCTATTTGTATGTTCTTCTAATGATTATGATGATTTTGAATACAATGATATGGAAGATTTATATCTTTATGTTAAGGAGGTTTTTATGAGAGCAATGAATGTAATGGAAAATCCCTTGTTCGATGAGCCTCCATCTTCACTAGAAATAAGAAGTGATGATCCTTATTGTTGTAGAGATAATCCACTTTTGTTGAGAGCTATGATGGTGTATTTGATAAAGGGTTAGAATATGGTCTTGAGAAAACAAAGAAACACATTGATGAGATTCTGGTGGGTGTTACATATGACTATTTTACGTTTGATACAAATGTTGTGGATAAGGATAATTATCATGATTCAAATTACTTGGAAGAGTATGAATGCTTTCAATTTCAAATTTAGTTGGAAGGTATTTTGATGGAGCATGACAATAAGATGCAAAGAAAAGAATGTTATTTTCAATATGAATATGTGTCATGTGATGATGAAATTTTTTAGTTTATGCTTGATAGTACAATACAAAATGACCAAGATTACATTAGTAATGGTATGCTCAAAATAGTTGTGAAAGATGCTAGTGGCAATAGTTGTAAACAGGTTGCTCTTAAGGGTAACCACATATTTTTGCTTGTAAGAGGAGGGTTATACTTATTGCAATTGTATTGCAAAGGTAAAAGTGGATAGAGGAAAATTGGTTCTTTCAATAGATTGGTCTTTGATAGGGGAAATAATTAGCCCTAAGTTTAGTGGACTGGTGCCACCAAATAGAATTGAATCCTAGTTAGCTTGCAGGGTGCATACTAAAAATTTGCACCTCAGGTGAAGGATTTAGAAAGGGTGAAGATTGGATCTCTAGGTTTAGGTCTTTATAGCCTATATTCACTTAATATATGTTGGTTGTCTTAGTTTTTTCCTCTATGTTTGAGATCCTCTATGATTGGGATCTCAATAATATACGAGAAACATGTCTAACTCACATTCCATTAGGAACCCTCAAAAATCTTTGGTTCCATTTTAAAGAATTTTCAGGCTCATGGTTTTGAGGACCCCTCATTTTCGCGGCTTGGGTTGTTATAATCGTGAATTTTGGGTTTTTGTTGAGCTGCCAAGAACCTTTCAGGCTCAACCTATAGACACAAAAAATAGACCAAGTCTCTATTTTCAATCCCAGAGTGGCTAACCCTCAGCTCAATAGTTCAGTTGCACTCTTCATTCCATTAAAGTGCATTACATTTTGTAGGCCTCAGGTCGGGGTTTGTGGGTCACCTTAATAATTTTCGAGGTTCTTTTACTGGGATGCGTTTTAAAACCACGGGCTTGATGCCCGTCGTTGGTTTGCCGGAAACAGTGAATTTCGTGAGTTGCTTTGGTAAAGCGTTTACAAAACATGTCTGGATTGTAGTCTTAAGATGACCATTCAATCATTACAAATGAATTTTGACCATCCCTGCTCGCCCATTTCATTTTACTGCTCATTAAAAAGTTTGGAAGGGCTTGTGGGTGATTACCATGTGTCATGTCAGTGGTGGACCATTACTTTGAAAGGGCCAACACGTGTAGCTTAAAGATAGATCAAAGGTGGGCACCACAACACATGTTTTCATTAGGAACATTCCCTGCACACCCATCTATCTTATGCATTAAGGTAAAGTAATCGCACGGGCTACTAGGAATTATACATGTGTAACCTTTTGCATGGTGGGCCTATTCTCTCTTGATGATCGGAAAATGGTATCAGATAGAAATCAATAGTGGTCGTTGAATGATGTGGCCACATCTTGGTAATTCCCCTGAGCTCGTCTATTTTATATCTTCAATAAAATAATGGCATAGGCTAGCGAGCAAGATGACATCTGTCACCCCATGGAGGGACCCATCAAACTTTGGAGATGAAGATTTCTTCATAATAAAAGAAATTGATGGTCGATGGCAAGTGATGTGGGTCAATCCTGACCACTCCCTGCCATCCTGTGAAGGGCCCACTTATATCCCATTTTTTTAGCAAGCAAGTAGTAAAATGCCACATGGAATATTTTGAAGGCTCGGATGGACTCTAGTGGAGATGGAATGCTGCTAAATTTAGCTAAGATGGCACTGTGGTAAAATTGACGCCATTTTTAAGATTATATCTTTAGGAACGTGTTTAGGATTTCGACTGTCAATTCTAACAGTTATTGGTATATGTGGGAAGGTGAAAATAAAGAATATTTATAGGGCATGGGCTGATATTTTGAGATCAAATCAAGATCACTCCCCGCTGTCCTATTGTGATGAAATTCAAGTGGATTAATTCCCACAGGTGAGTGGGTAACTATGGCATGATAGGTTTTAATTGATCAATGCTAAGTATATGGTTGAATGGGTATACAAAATGGATGTATATCTACTTGGAACTTTTCTAATTAGGAAAATGCATTAATAGCATGCAATTAAGCTTTGTCATGATTAATTGTACACTAATGGTAACTGTCTATTGATTTATCTCAAAATGTGATCAAGGACTGGGATTTAAAATTCAAAGAAGATTGTTGTTAGCTCGCCCGTGCAAGCTTGTATTGAGTATTAATGGTTGGCACACTTGCATGGCTTGATATAATGAGGATCATGGCCATATTTTTCATTCAGAATTTGCATTCAAAGATTGACAATTGGGTTTAGTACGAGAGAAAAATTGGTGAGGGTTTTATGAGTCTTCTTTCTCTGGTTTGAGTAGATGAGTAAGTTAGGTGAGTTTAATAAGCCAGTCTGAAGGTCTAGGAGATTGAGTTTTCTTGAATCTAAGGAAAATGCTCCTGAAGATGAAATTGAGACACAGGGAGCTCCTAAAACACCAAAGGGTAGAAGGGCATGTAGGAAATTCAACAAATATGGTGTAAGGAGTAATTACCACCTGAGAAGCTGGACCATTTCAGAAGAATTAGTCAAGTTTAAGGGGAAAGAGTTGGTTGATTAAGAAAAGAAGGCAAAGAAAAGGTGCAAGTATCGTAAGGATTATCTAGGGAGTCATAATTCTCCCATTAAGGCTTCTGATAGCCCTTTGAATAGTGGAGGTGACACTGATCTAGAGTGTGACCAGTATCCCCTTTCCCTGGTACCTTCTAAAGACTTTGACAAGGAAGTGGTGATGGTTCCTCCAGTTCCACCATGAACAAGATGTGGGTGAGTGTACTCTGATGTTGATGACTCAGAGTGATGTCTCTAGCCCATTTTTTTTTTTGATGACACCATAGCCACCTTGTTAGGATCATCCTCTTTAACATGTTTGTGTATTTTTATTTTTAGTGTTGATGTGGAAATTTTTCTAGCTAGTGTGTTGGAGAAGTGCTAGAATTCCTTACTTTGATGGCATGTATGTTTTTTCTGGGTGGTATACTAATTTTTTCTCAGGCTATGAATGGAGAATCTTCTTTGGTCAATAAGGACAAGGTGATTGGATGCTACTGTAACAACAAACTTTGCCTTTTGAGGAGTTGGCAGGTCCTCATTTAGAGGATGTAGAGTTTGGTCTTCTACTCTTTCATATTCTACAATGAATACATGTAACTAACTGATGAACATCTCAAATTTTGGTGCAAATGATATTCAAATTAAATGAAATGTAAATGTAATTGAGCCTGATGCTTTTTGCTCCCTTGTTCTACAAAAGGGATTTCAGGGCTCATTACAAGGGTCAAATGTTTAGGTCTTAACATGGTTTAGGTGAAAAGCTAAGTTCATAAAAGACATTTTTTAGAAAATATGAATGAATAGAACAGTAGATTCTCTTGGGTATGATTCATTTATGTAATAGTCTTAAATTAGTTTTATAGAAGCTATTGATATTGAAACAAATCTTATTTCAGAAACAAATACTCTCCTATGTATCTTTCTTACTAGTTATAAATGAAAATATCAATGGTCTTCTCATTTATCTTTAGTTGTTCCATTGAATGTATGACTCCTTTTTAGCTTTAACTCAAAAAGTTGATTAAATGATTGAAGATGGTTATAGATTTGTAAGGAATTGTATAGGATTTGGTAGCAAGTTATTGTTTTAGGCATTGTGAGTTTTCATACTACAAAACACTATGGAAATAGTCCACCAATTCCTAAATTAAATAGCTTATATTTTACTGGTTTTTGCATATTGGAGTCCATTGTCCCAATTAATGAAGCACTGGTCTATTTGTTAGATAATCTTGCATGAAAATGAGTTATTGGCATGCTTGGTCATGGATTTAAAATGAGAACAACATTCATTTAAAAATATTTTCAAATATAAAGTATGTGTTTGAAATACCCCTAATTCCTAGAAAATTATAGAATCATTTGCTCAAAGGTCTACCAAATCTTTAGTGAATTGCATTTATTTGCATTTTATAGGAATCAATATGTGTATAAATGTGTTACCAACTAGAAATACCTCATCGGAACACAAAAAGGAACACCCTGCTAGGTTGCACAAAGCTTGAAGAGTAAAGTAAATACCTCAAAATCTTGTACTCATTGTGTTGGCCACTAGCCTTGAAGATTATTAACCATAAGGGCTAGCTACCCTTTAGAGAATTTCAAGGTTCTACAAGAAAAAACACCAACAAACCCTAAACCCTTACCCTCAACACTATACCTTAAACCCTAAACACTATACCCTCAACCCTCAACCCTATACCTTATACCCCTAACCCTAAACCTTATACCCTAAACCCTATACCCTATTCCTTATACCTAATATGGTCAACCCTAAATCCTAAACCCTATACCCTCAACCCTAAATCATATATCCTATACCCTATACCCTATACCCTAAAACCTAAACCCTATACCTTATACCCTCAACCTTAAATAGATACCTTATACCCTCAACCATAAACACAATACCCTCAACCCTATACCCAATATCCTCAACCCTAAGCCATATACCCTATACATTGAACCCTTGTCCCTCAACCCTAAACATTATCCCTAAACCCTAGGAACTAAAACCTATATTCTAAATGCTCAACCCTAAACTCCATACCTCAACCCTAAAGCCTATACCCTTGATTACTTACCTTAGACCCTCAACCCTATACCCTATACCTAATACCCTTAACCCTCAACCCTATACCTTAAACCCTAAACACTACACCCTCAACTGTTAACCCTCAACCCTATACCTTCTACCCTTAACCCTTAACCCTATATCCTAGATACCTTATATACAATACCGTTAACCCTAGATCCTAAATCCTATACCCTCAACCTTAAATCCAAAAAAAAGGTCACTTTGTGTGAGAATAAAATGGGGAACATTATTTTAAGTCAAGACTAAGAGCATGAAAAAATTCAATCCTTTTTTGTATTATATAGAGTTTGAACCATTTACATTGTGCTTACACATTGTCACCAGTCTGTGCTTGTTTCAGAGGCCCAAAAGCCTTACCAGCATATTTTCAAAGATTTTTTAAAAGATTTCCCAAGTTATTTACAAATTTTACATCACTAATGATTAGAAAAAAATTAGATAGTACTAAGCTATTAACAAGCCAACAAGATTTAGTAACAAGTAGAGTAAGGAGCTGTTTAAATATCTGCTTGATTGCTATTTCCTCCTCCACTAGTTTCCTCAACATCCTCCTGGAAGAAACTATCCACCAACCTTGAATCATTTGAAGAGGCTTCTTCAACATTGTAGACAGTCAAATCTTCACTTTGGGGACCAATCGATTGGGGGTCTCTTTGTCTTTATAGGTTGAAAGCTTTATCAACTGCCCTCTAAAGTTCATCAAACATCCTCTAGAATAACTCTGCCTCCTCTAGGTTCAACCGACATGCATGAACACACCTAATTTCATCCCTTGTGATGGAGGTGGCCCTCTTTAATTATCTTCATGAACTTCTCCATACCCAATATCCTTAACCCTAAGCCCTATACCCTATACATTGAACCCTATACCCTCAACCTTAAACATTATCCCTCAACCCTAAATGTTATCCCTCAACCCTAGGCACTAAAGCATATATTCTAAATGCTCAACCCTAAAATCCATACCTCAACCCTAAATCTTATACCCTTAACTACTTACCTTAGACCCTCAACCCTCAACCCTATACCTAATACCCTTAACCCTAAACCTTATACCCTCACCCTATACCTTAAACCCTAAACACCACACCTCAACCCTCAACCCTATACCTTATACCGTTAACCCTAAACCTTATATCCTTTACCTTATATACAATACCGTCAACCCTAAATCCTATACCCTCAACCCTAAATCCAAAAAATATTGTCACTTTGTGTGAGGTAAAATGAGGAACATTATTTTAAGTCAAGACTAAGATCATGAACAAATTCAATCCTTTCTTAAATGCTACCACTATGAAACAAATTCCCATACCACACCACATGACACTTAAGATGAATTTCGCATCTCTTCAATGCATAATAGACCCCTAAGGACTAGGTCAGTAGAAGAGGAACATTTTCTTTGAGAGGTGGGACAAATTTGAAATTTATGTATGCATATCTTTCTTATTTACTTTTGTAGAACAATATGTGCATTTTTCAAAGTAACATTCCTCCATTTATTATGTGTTATTCTAAGTTAATTTATATTATGTGTATACATTTAGTTAGATTTGGTTAAACTAACCCTAGAGATTCCTAATTTTTAATTTGAAATAGTGTACTAAAATAAAATACCTATGCTACTTTATCTTTACAATGTGCTTTTTCTAATAAATTATTAATAATAATTTCATTAATCTTTTTTATCTAAAAATTTTGTTACAAAAATAAAGATTTCACTTCACTCTCACTTTGTAATATTATTTCTTACTATTTTAATTATCTTTATTATAATTTTTTTATCAATAAATCAATTTTATCATTTATCATTTAATTTTTAATTTATTAAAGTACTTATATAAAAAATAATAACCAAGATACAATTCTTTTTAAATAATGTTTCAATCGCTAAACCACTTTTATGTTTAGTATTTAGTATACATTTTCAGAAGTTTAAAAAGATAAAAGAATTACACACCACACAAAATCAATGAGTGGATATCTCCTTTTCAAAAAAGGTCACTTTGTGTGAAAATAAAATGATGAACATTGTTTTAAGAGCACATAAAAATATTCAACCCTTTCTTAAATGTTACCACTACAAAACAATTCCCACACAACACTCAAGATGAAATTCACATCCCTCTTAAATGCATAATAGACTATTACCAGCTAGTTGAGTAGAAGAGCACTATTTTCTTTGAGAGGTGGGACAATGTTTGAAAGTTTAGTACCTCTGTCCTCTTATTTCATTTTCTAGAACAATATGAACATTTGTTAAAGAAACATTACTCCATTTATTGTTTATTAGTCTAGGTTAATTTATATTTACATATATATATATATATATATATATATACATCTTATTAGATTGGGTTAGGCTAATTCTATAGATTCTTAATTTTTATTTTTCAATAATATACTAATGTATTAGACCTATGTTAGTTTAATTTTACAATATGACTTTGTCTAATAAATTATTATTAATAATTTGGTTAATCTTTTTTATTTTAAAATATTTCTTACAATATAAAAAATTCACTTCACCCTCACTTTATAATATTATTTCTTACTATTTTTATTATAACTTTTTAAATTTCTTACATTATTTATATATAAAAGAAATCAAGATACAATTTTAAAAAAAATATATTTTAAAAATAACCTATTTTTATGTTTAATATTTAATATATATATTTTAAAAAATTAAAGAATAAAAAAAAAACACCACACACCACTCACCACACGAAATCAACATCTGAATGTCTCTTTAAACAAAACGCACAGTGACAAAATGAAATGATAGACATTACCACGCACGACACTCAAGATGAAGTTCACTTATTACCTTCTCACTAATAATTCGCTCTATTTATTTATTTATTCTGCCTCCTAACTTTCCTTCCATTTTCTTCTCACGATTGACCACCGTAGACTTTGTTACGCAAGTGGCTGGCAAAAACAAAAACACTTTACCATTTTTAACCGAAATAACTTTCACTCATTACCTTGCACTAACTTTCCTCCCATTTTCTCTCACGATTGACCAGCGTAGACTTTGTTACGCAAGTGGCCGGCAAAACAAAAACACTTTACCATTCTACATGCCTTCGCACCTATTTAAATGCTTTATATCGTTTCTTGAAAGAGATTGAAGTAATATTTTAATCCGAAATAACATTCACTCATTACCTTCGCACTAACTTTCCTCCCATTTTCTTCTCACGATTGACCACCGTAGACTTTGTTACGCAAGTGGCCGACAAAAACAAAAACACTACCATTCTACATGCCTCCGCACCTATTTAACAACATTTCCGAGACCCTGCCAACAACACACAGGCTTGGACAGCTTTACATTTCTCACCGACCCAAGCGCTTTATTCACGGCATTCAGAGAACCGAAAGTTTTAGTCACGAGGATTGAAACCTTCTGTCCAGTGCAGATCTAGCTAACAATTGACCAGCGTAGACCTTGTTATCCAAGTGGGTCTTCAAAACAAAAGATCTTGTAACTGATTGCACGTTTCGCAGCTATTTATCAATCTATACTCGGAGAGCCCAGAACAACACACAGGCTTGGAAAGCTTTTATATTTCTACTATTTGTTTCTGAGTTCAGTACACATCAAATGAAGATAAGGATGGCTTTGCTCTCTTCCCTCCTACTCTTGTTTCTCTCTGCACTACCTTGTTCTATTTCTTTCCATTCTGCTGCTTCTGATGAAGAAGCTCTTCTGTCTTTTAAGCGTTCACTTTCTTCTTATTCTTTGCTCGATTGGTCTCCTCATCATTCCTTTTGCAACTGGACTGGTGTTGCCTGCTCTTCTCGTCATCAACGCGTGGTTTCCTTGAATCTCACAGGTATGTCATTAGTGGGCCCCATTTCTCCTTTCCTTGGCAATCTCTCTTTTCTTAGAGTACTTGCTCTCAGGAATAACAGCTTTCAGGGTCAAATTCCTCCTCAGCTGGGAAGACTTTTTCGCCTCAGAATACTTATATTGTCTGTGAATAAATTGGAAGGCTCCATTCCCTCCACTCTAGCTGACTGTTACTCTTTGCAGCGTCTCATATTGTCCTATAATCTTTTAAGCGGTACTATACCTTCTCAACTTGGCCTTCTTTCAAATTTAGAGATACTTAATTTAGGAGTAAACCAACTAATAGATACAATCCCACCTTCTCTAGGAAACTTGTCATCTCTAGTTGAGTTGTACCTGGGTGAAAACAAACTCCATGGTAATATTCCTGTTGAACTAAGTATGCTTACTCAACTCAGAGTGCTTTATCTTAATAACAACAACTTGGTAGGAGTAATTCCTATTG
>VDFB02377599.1:0-30899 GCA_007258455.2 Sequoia sempervirens | reverse complement strand
TATATTGATTTTGTGTTTATTTCCTTGTAAGAAAATGATTAGCTTATTTTTGTACATACTTCCTCCCATAGATAAGAATAGAAAGAATATTCCACGCCTATGCTTCTTTTCATTGATATCAAAGCTTGATCACCTTAGGTCCTAGGTTTTATGGAAAATATTTTTCTACTAATCTTGGATTGAGTAGGCGATTTGAAAAAAGGAGATCTTGTTGTAGGAAAATGGAAAGGATGTTAAGAATAGAGATGGATAAATTTATAAGCACTAAATTTGATTCATGGAAGCTCAAGATGGAGGATATTATTATATATATAGATCTATGGGTTGTTATATCTAGATCTAAACCAACTACAATGTCACAAGCTAACTAGAATCTATTGGATAACCAAGTAAGAGGCTTCATTAAGCTCTACTTGGTATATTTTATTTTATTGAATGTACATGACAAAACTAAATAAGATCTTTAAAAAAATTGGGATACATGTACTATGTTAAATACCTAGTTAAGTAAATTTTAATAAGAAAGAAGTTATGCACTATGAGAATGGATGGTGGTGGTTTTGTGGCTAAGTATTTGAACATGTTTGAAATGGTTGTGATCTAATTTCGCTCTATTAGAGTGAAATAGAGGATGAGGATAATTGTATGACACTTGTATGTTCTTTTCCACACTTGTGAGATCACTTTATCATGAAAATTGAGAGCCTTGAGACTCAAGATGTATGAGCTAGTGGCCATGGTACTCTCGAAGGAGATACAAAAAAAGATTTCAAATATACTAAGGAGATGTTAGGTATTTATGGAAGACCAAGGGAGAAAGGAAAGGACAACTAGAATTATATACATATATACACACACACACACACACACACACATATATGTATATATGTATATATATGTATATATGTATATATATGTATATTTATGTATATATATGTATATACATATACATGTATATACATATATATGTATATATGTAGATATATGTATATATATATATACACATATATACATACATATATATATATGTATGTATGTATGGATGTATGTATATACATACATGTATATGTATACATATACGTATATATACGCATATGTATACATATACATGTATGTATATATACATATACGTATATGTATATATGTATATATATGTATATATACATATATATATATATATATACATATATATCTATATGTATATATATATCCAAGGCAAAGTGTTAGAACTAGGGCAAGACCAAAATATTTTGTAGATAATGCAAAGAGGAGAATTTTTTTTTAAATGGTGATTTAGATGATGAGTTTGGAAGTATTCTCAAGATGATGCAAATTCCCATGACCTCAACAACTCATGCATTGGTAGATGTATGGTTTATATGTTCTAGAGATTCCTTCCATATGACCTCCCATCGAGGGTGGTTTTTGAAGTATGAATAATATAATGGTGGAAAAGTATACCTTGGTGACAAATCTCACTTGATCATAGTTGATTATGATATATCTTGGATTTGATTCCTTGATGGAAAATTGAATGGAATGAATGTCATATTATACATCCCTAATTTAGCATAAAACCTACTATATTTAGAAAACCTAATGATGCATGGGTGTAGATTTTTTAGTGGAAGATGTATGATGTGCAGGGAGCTATGGTGCTCACTAAGTGTGTTCAAGTGGGAACTATATTTCAGCTAAATGCATGCACTATTTAATGCAATAGTTTTTTTGTTCCTTTAGTGAAGATATTTGTATAATCTACACCTTCACCATCAAAACTAGTATCAAAGATGAGTGTTGTGTCTCTTTTGATGATATTACTTTCTGAGTACCTAAGTGATCTTTTTCATTACAGAGAAAGCAACCTATATAGAAATCAGAAGATAATGGTATGACACCATAAAAAGGGCCATATAGGTGAGAAGGGTCTAAGGACTCTAAACATTAAAAATATTGTTAAGTGAATAATGGTTATACTCTTGAATTTAATTTATGGAAATGCTATGTATATGGAAATCAGGTGTGCATTCAATTTTATTCTAGTTATCATAAATATTCTAGGGTGTTAGACTTGATTCATTTAGATGTATTTGGTCTTATTAGTGTTCCTTAAATTTCTAATCCTTTGTGCTATATATTTTTTATAGATTATTTTTATAAAAGGACATGGGTTTCTTTCCTTAGAATTAAAAATGAACTCTTCAATTAATCTAAGGAGTTTAAGTTTCTTGTGAAAAATTAGACTAGTACATTGATAATGGCAATGCATTTTTTTCTTTATATTTTGATATTGTATAAGAGCATAAGATTGAGAGACATAAGATAACTCCATATACCCTTAGTATAATGGATTTGTAGAGAAAATAAGTAAGATTCTTATTGAGAGGGATATGAGTGTTGGAAATAGGATGCCATTTAATTGCAAATCCTAAACATTAATTATTTCATGTATCTCCTAGATTCTTGGAATGTGTTCAACAACACTAAGATTAGGATGAGATTAATATTTGGATGAAATAAATCATGAAATTGAAATTTGTATTTCTATTCCTAATAATAGAGCATGTGGGTGCACACATGGTAAGGTGAAACTTCACTGGCCCAGCTAACTATACAGAAAGTAATGCTTAACACTAATGCAATGTAAAAGAGGAGTTAGATTTGATGTTTCTTCTGCATGCTTGAAGTTCAATTAAGATCGTTAAGCCCAGTTCAACCGCCTAGCTTTAGAATCGCTAGTTTAGTTTAGTCTCAGCCTCTAAATTTAGCCGGTTTAGTTCACCGGCTTATCTTCAGCTGCATGCATTAAGCTATTATTTTGAGTTGCATGTAGTTAGCTTCAGTTAACTTATAATGCATGGCTAATAACATTGAGTTGTATGACAGATAACAAGTGGACGCCCTCCATTAACAAGGGATGACCATTCTTCGAATGGTGTTGAGTAAATGTTTCAAGCACACACAAAGCACTTGAAGCCAACTTGCCTAAGATGATTTATTGGAATTAACTCCAATGCATGATAAGATATTTTGAAGGCTCATGAAGTATTTCTTTAATTGTGTGGGCTTACCCTTTGGAGGAATATTTTGGAATTATCACCTATGAAGGTGAGAAATTGTAGCTTCCAGCCTTTGGGACACCCAAACAAAATATGCACATGTTGTATGGGTTTAGTCTTCAATCTAAGAACTCCTTACTTGAAGGAATATGGCGTACCTTTTCAAGGGCTTGAGCTTATGCATTGCAATTATCACCATTTGATTATTACAAGGTTGCATATTGTCTATATATCTCATTCAAGTTGAATAGAGTTTTAGATTGGTTATTGCAGGTGTGAAGAAGATTGGTAAAGACAGAAGAAGCATTCTCAAGCAAGAATTGGAGCTATTGTAATTTAGAGTTTGAATAATAGAATAATTCTTGGTGGATTTTTTTCTCGAAAGGGTTTCTCCACAGTATATCTTGTGTGATCCTTCTATTATCCTGTCTAGTTCTTCTATCAACTTCTCTCTACATTCTACAACAGTAAAATGGATTAATCAAGATAATCATCCACAAAGAATTTATGTAACAGATAAAAAGACTTACTTATAACAGCAATATTGAAGTTTTACAGAGTATTAAGCTAAGAAAACACCTCATTTTTCAACAATGAGTATGCTTATTGGATTTGAATTGGAACAAAAAAATTAGTCAAAATCAATTACAATAATTTTTTATTTGATTAACAAGTATTCTACATCATATCTTGTCACAAGATGCCTAGAGAGGCATATATGGGAAAAAAAAATTAGGACTTGGCTAATATTCACCTATAGGAATTTTTTATGGAGATCTTTTTATATACTCAATTACAATGATATATGGTGAAGTTACAAATATTGTAGTAAAATATACATTATGATATATATGATAATAATGTTGTATGTGTTGTAGTACATCATATATGTTGGTTCACTTTTGGAGGTATTTTCATTACAACCATAAGATATTTAGCATAACTCATAATTGTATATGGGTTAAGTGTTTGTTGGAGCATGATCAATGATGCAGGAGGACATGAGAGAGAACTAGTGAACATGTGGCATGATTTAAGAGTATGATAATATCTTGGAAGATGGCACTAGATACCAAAATTAGTCTAGAGGACTTTTATGTTGTTATAACCTACCACAAGCAAGGAGTTGGTTGTGGTGGTTGTACTAGTAACATGTATATGAACTAATAATGAAAATGATGTAGTTATTGATTCATAGTATGTAGTAGGGGTACGTTATACAAGGTGATTATCCATGTGGAGACATAATACTTGGTGTTCTATGTGGTATGTTGACATCAGATATTTTCATATCATAGTTACATCACACTTGATACTCCATGAGTTGATTTTATAGTTGGATGGTTGGTATTCTCAAAAATATATTTATATACAATAGCTTGTGTAAATGTACCAAGGTTGGCACAAGGTTACAAACTCCTAATAATATACACTCAATAAATTTGTGTGTTGGTTGTATGTAAACACTTGAGAGATTGTCAAAGAAAGGTATGCTATAGATTGAGACTCTATATAAGGTTTTACTAAGATCTTGTTGTATTGAAATAGTGTTGATTCTAGATAATACAATTGTAAACATATTTTAGTGGTGGGTTTTTCTCCTATAATGGTTTCCCACATTAAATCTTTATATATTGTATAACTTGTGAATGTATAATATTTCATTTATTTAATGTCTTAATATTTATATTTGGTACATATTGTTGACTATTCACTAAATATGTAATCTTAAAAAATTGTTATTCTAGTATGTCAATCATTTGTAATCAACAAAAAAATCCCCAAAAAATCCTTCATTACATATTTTATCTTTTGTTTGTGAGGTATATGCAAGTTTTTCAAAAAAGAAGCAATCAAAGTTGGAGAATAAGGTAATGAAATGTATCTTCATTGGCTATGGTGTCAATGTGAAAGGGTGCAAGCTTTGGGATCCTATGGCCAAAAATGGTTTACACAAAATAAATTATTTTATTTAGAGATATTAAGCCTTCTTCCATAGTGTTGCATCTATAAGAGGATGGAAAGAAATATATAGTTCAATTACCCCCTAAAGATTGATAAAATTGAATCAAAAACTTGTAAATGACCTAAAGAGGAGGACAATTTACATAGTTTGGCAGAGGAAGTAGATCCTCCACTTCAACTCTTAATGAGGTCCACTTATTAAAGATAACAACCAAATATGTATACTCCTAATTAGAGACATATTTTTTCTTTGATTACCAATATTAATGAGCCTAGAAATATGAAAGTGGTGATGGAGATGGGTGACATTGAGTCTTAGAGAGTGGCTATGGATGAGGAGATGACTATATTGAGGATGAATGACACATGGTACTTGGTACCATTGTTCGAAGGAGGAAATCATATTAGATGCAAATGGGCATTCAAATAGAAGAGTTATTTAGCTAGTGGTATTAAAAAGTACAAAGCAAGATTGATTGTGAAGTCTAAATTTGAGAGGGTAAACTTTCATGAGATTTTTCACTAGTTGGTAATATGAAACCAATTAAGTTCTTATTATCTATAGCAACAAATTTTAATTTAGAATAAAACATATGGATGTGAATATGAAATTCCTACATGGCAACTTGGAGGAAGACATTACATGACACAACCTAAGCACTACATGGAAAGGGGTAAAGGAACTTTGGTTTGTTGACTAAAAAAATATTTGAATGTTCTTAAAGAGTCTCCTAAGATGTGGTACTAAAATTTTAATTCTTTTGTATTGGGATTGGGATTTTTGATATTTAAATCAAATTATTGTGTTTCTTATAAAATGGATTGTGGTCAATTCCTTATTATCAAATTGCATGTACAGATTATATATGTATTAGTAATTATAAATATGTTTTATGATTCTAAGTCTCATCTTTCAACATAGTTGGACATGAATGGCTTGGGGGCTGCAATTATATCTTAGGTATGGCTATCAGAAGAGATAGAGCAAACATACATCTCTACTCAGGCTAGAGTATGTGAAATTTATCTTGGATAGATTCAACATGTCACTTTATAAACCATTAATGTTTCTATTTGTGTGGGGACTAATTTATTTGTAGAGTAGTGAGATGGAGGACATAGATTGAATTACTTATGTTAGTATTGTTGGGAATTTGATGTATGCTATGTTATGTACAAGACAAAACATTGGCCAAGTAGTGGGATTCCTTAGTTGGTTCATGGCTAATCCTAGATGAGATCATTGGATGAATTAAGAGGGTATTTATATATTTATGGGCTACCTCCAAGTACTCAATGGATAATTCATGGATTTGTGGGTTCATATTGGGTAGGAGGAGAAGATCCATTAGTGGGTACGTGTTCAATTTATGTGGTGGTGCTATTGATAGGAAAAGTAAGTGGAAATGTTTATGGCTTGTTTATCCACTATAGAGGATAAGTAAATGGTAGTTACGCATGGGCCTACAAGGTATTCATCTAGACTAAGATATGTTTAGATGTATGGATAAGTTAGGGAGCAATCAAAGTGTTGGGATTATGGATGCATAGTCCTTGAAGCTGCAGTCTTCGATGTAGGACCTTTAAGCCAGGAAAGATAATCAACCACCCAGAAAGTGTTGCAACTAGGCATGCACAATGGAGATTCAATATTGATATGATATATTGATATTGATGATTGGATATATTACAAATGAACAAGATGCCTGATTATATAGGCAAGAGCTAAACCCTAATATGCATGAGATGTTGACATGTGTCTTGATCTAACAACATGTGACAACATGTGAACCCTAATGGTGATGATCATTAAATGAGGGGATAAGTTCTAGAAGGACAACTCATCTTCTAGATGGAATCTTATCTCCTACAAATAAGGAAGGGAATATTATCCCATTTATTAAATGATTGATCTAATAATGCAACCTAGGACTTAATTAATTAAATGCAAGACCTAAGTTAACTTATGCTAGTATAATAATTAATTAATTACACCAACACCCCCCCATAAGTGCAACTTAGGGAGGAAAAATGCAATGATTATGCAGAGATGATGATGGGTCGGCTACGAGGCCATGTTAGGTACCCATGTACATGAAAGATGCAGAAAATCTCCCACAAACGGAGAAAAGGGGAAAACCCAGTAGGAACAAAACCCCTCTCCAAAAAAGAGATGAAAATGCTAAAAGATGTGAGATAGGATGGGAAGGAAAGGATGGAGGACTCCCAAATTACCCCCCAAGTACACCATCCGTCACATGGATACAATATAAGCAAAAGCCCCCCCATAGGAGGAAAAGAGAGAGACTATATAGCCCCCCCCAGAAGATGAGATCACCTGCAAGAAAGGTAAGTGTCTGAAGACAAAATAAGATCCAATGCCGACAAACAACTTGTCTCCCTTTCGGAAGAAACAAAACCAAATGCAAGTGCAGAGATGCTTCCCATTCCAGATAGGAATTGAAGGAAGGAAGGATGAAGATGAATGATGGTGTCTCAGAATGCTGCTCAAATGTCTCCTTGCCTGATGAAGAAAATGCCATAGTCCCAAACAATGAAGAGGGTGACAAATCAGGATGATGCAGAAACTGATGCTGAACAATATCCAAAAACTGAGATATGATGGATATGGAGGATGTGATGGAGACTTGATAGCCCCCCCTGAATGAAGTGTCCTCAAAACCACTGAAAGAAGTCTGAGCAAATCCAATGGTAGATGCTGAAGAAACTGCAAGTCCTGAATGGAATGACAGGGAAGAAGTCTCAGATATGAAATCTCTGAAGAGAAACTGAATGCCTCCAATGTAGTCTCTGAATTCCCAATCAAGGTTGAGACAAAGGAATGAGGAGACTCAAAACAACTCTCCAAAGTGTGATCTGAATAGAGGAGTGATACCCCCTCAAGAATGTTCTCCAAACTTGTAGAAGTGGCCAAGGCAATGATACCTGAAACAAAGCCATCATGTGATGTCAAGTCTGAAAAACTGAATGTGTCCTGATCGATGATGATAGTGGAAGCCTCAATCAATGATTCTGGACAAGGAATCACTGAATGTGAAGGGATACCAACTGTCTCTGATGAAGAAGAAGCACCGAAAGGAACCTTGTCAACCTCTTCGGAAAGATCAAGGTAATCAACTTCCTGCATAATAATAGCATCATGGGGAGCTTGATCTGAAGAATGACATTCTGAAGCATGATCATCTGGGAATGGTGGAGTATCTGAATCTCCGTAGATCTCCCAAAGCTGAGTCCAAAGAATGTGAGGACAATCACAATGATCAATAAAACTCAAAACATCGCAATCAACTTGCATAGAAATAATCTCCAAAACAGTGTATCTGCTGCAACTCCAAGCAAGCTCATGAATACCTTCACTTGGATGAGGAACAATACCAAACAAATGAGGCAATAGATCAAGTGATCGAAGATGGTGGCAGATCCCATCTCGCCATTGCAAATAGTTACCCTTGTGCAACATAACCAGAGAAGGAGAGAAATATGCAAGCCCCATAATGAAATTTCTTCACAAGAACACAAAGACGCTGACCTTCAACAGCAAATAAAGACTTCCAAATATGATGTACAACTGAAGTGATGCAACCCGGATCAAACAAATTTGTCCCAAGCTTCAGAATAACCAGGTTATTGATCAAATGCACCAAACTAAAAAAAATATCGTGCAAGAGTACCTGGAGCTGAAACTGATCAAGGGGCTGGACTGATAAAAAAAATCTCTGAATCACCTTCCTGATACCGCTGGAATCACTGAAATCTGATAAACGGTTGAGAAGATATGCAGCTTTGAGTCCAAATTAGGGTTTTGACTTCAATTGGATGTAGAGGCTTCTGCGAGCAAAATTTCATAGAATGGATCTCACCACTGGAAAGTACGCAAAATTTCCTTTCCGACGGTATATCGTTTGCAAAAATTCGATACCCTGGGTGAAAGTTGTGATCAAACAAAAAAAAGGCCCGATTGGGCACTGCGAGCTAAAGCGGGGCAAAAATAAGCCCCCGGCTTAGCACTCGGTCTGTGGTGATGTAATCGATGTAAAAAGAGGGCAGGAGAGCGGCGGCGGGCGGCTGTCCGAGGCGGCGATGGAGACCGTAGAGGAATCCCGGCGGGGAGAGAGTTGCGGCAAAAACCCCGGCGTCGATATAAATCGGCGTCGGCGTCGGCGTGGCGACTTCGGTCGGCGGAGAATGGCGTGGTTGTCGGGCGAGTCTGCGGCGGTGAATACCTTGTACCACTGCAACGGGCGGCAGCAAATTGCGCCCTGCAAAAATAATGAATAGACCGACGAAAGACTTCTGCAGACTGTGAAAAATCAAAGGGACCGACAATATATTTGATTTTTGAATATTGCCAATGAATGGCAATTCAAAAAAAATGTCGATAGATTTATTTAATCCCCAAAAAAAAGTCGGCCAATGCCGATAATTTAAAAAACCCTTCAAATATGCCGACGGGATAATTAAACCCGCAGAAAAAATAATAAGATGCCGACGGGAGAAATAAATTATATGGTCGCCCAAAATATTTTCCTGAAAACTATAGAAAAATGATTTTTTGCCAAATAAAAAAGATATTAGCCCGATTTTTCTGAAACGAAAAGTGGCCTGTATAAAATTTGCCTCAGAAGGACAACTACCGGGATGATTTTTTGCTGCAAATTGTACGGATAGTACGATTGATTTTGCAAACCCTAAAAATACCTCTGAAGCTCTGGGATGATTTATCCGATTTTGATGAATGGGCAGGCGATCCTAGGGTTTGAGGCCTTCTGAAGACAATGGCGAGCTCGGATCTGACTCAATCTGCTTCAAAAATCAGCTTGGTCCCGGGTGGAATCAAGTAGCCTTCAATGGAAACCTTGACTGCAGAATCTCACACACCAACTTTCTTGATCGAGGGTTGACGTTTCACTGGATAAGCTCTGATACCATGTTGGGATTATGGATGCACAGTCCTTGAAGCTGCAGTCTTCGATGTAGGACCTTTAAGCCAGGAAAGATAATCAACCACCCAGAAAGTGTTGCAACTAGGCATGCACAATGGAGATTCAATATTGATATGATTGATATTGATTATTACAAATGTACAAGATGCCTGATTAAATAGGCAAGAGCTAAACCCTAATATGCATGAGATGTTGACATGTGTCTTGATCTAACAACATGTGACAACATGTGAACCCTAATGGTGATGATCATTAAATGAGGGGATAAGTTCTAGAAGGACAACTCATCTTCTAGAAGGAATCTTATCTCCTACAAATAAGGAAGGGAATATTATCCCATTTATTAAATGATTGATCTAATAATGCAACCTAGGACTTAATTAATTAAATGCAAGACCTAAGTTAACTTATGCTAGTGTAATAATTAATTAATTACACCAACACAAAGTTCTTTGTGATAGTCAGAGTGTCATAGTCTAGAAAATAACCCAACCTTTCATGTAAGGATGAATCAAATATATGTCTACTACCCTTTCATTCATGAATGGTAGAGGATGGGAAGGTGATGCTTGAGAAATTTGACACTTTATAGGATGTTGTAGATGCATTGACAAAACTTATGAATAATGAAGTTTGCAGTATACTAAGTTTGTGGGCCTCTTGATCCCTATAGATGGTTGATAGTGTTGGTATTCCCTTTGCTTTTGTAAGGTGTTTAACAAGTGAGATAATGTTGGGGAAAGGTGTCTCAGCCTTGCATCCTAATGTTAAAAATGAAAAAAAAAATACACTATAAAATAAAAACATGCATTTTAGGGATCTAAAGGTTGATTTTGGCCCAATAAATTCAAAATGGGCCTTAACTAGATAAAGTAGGTTTTGGTGAAATGG
Organism: Sequoia sempervirens; assembly: GCA_007258455.2. Classification (NCBI taxonomy): domain Eukaryota; kingdom Viridiplantae; phylum Streptophyta; class Pinopsida; order Cupressales; family Cupressaceae; genus Sequoia; species Sequoia sempervirens. The sequence goes on along the minus strand of VDFB02377599.1, from coordinate 20,020 downwards.
ACCTTTTCAAAGTCTATAATTAGAAAGAAAGAAAAAAATATCTCAATTGGATTCCTAGATCAAAAGTATGCCCTATACAACTTGGGGCTCCTCCATCAAAAATATAAGAGCATTTATGACACCTAAGAGAGCTATAAGAGGGAGTTACACTTTTTGATCAACCTATGATATATCATAAGGAATTTTTGGGTGGAGGTAAAGGATATAAAATAGATTACCCAAGTTGGTGAGTGAATAATTATGATGTTATGATAGCTTATGTCAAGTGTGAGGAATATGCTATTTAGCCTTGGAATCATCTTGTCATTGCATTAAATTTTGACTGGGATTTGGGTGCCAAATTTTGGGTAATTTCAATTCATGGTTTCCTAATTCCCATTGATTATCTCATGTATATATTCTATTTTTTATTTGGTTCTTGAGATGGAGGTTATATAGTGAGTTTTGTAGGTGTTGTTAAGCTACTAGGATTGTTTTAGATATTCTTACAAAGGATTAGGCTTTACAAGTGTATTGTAACAATTGATTACTGAATAATACTTTAGGTTGATTTTTGGAGTGCAAGGTTTTTCTCCCAAATGGGTTTTCTCCATGTAAATCATTGTGCTATGGTATATTGATTTTGTATTTAATTATTTGTAATTTTATGATCAATTTAATGTTTTCACATACCTCCTCTCATCAATTAGTCTAAGAAGTGTATTCTACACCTCTTCTTCCTTCCATAGATTTCCTCCTATGTTACCTAATATATTTGCATTCTTGGAGGCATGTGGAAAATGTGTTTAGTAGATAAGCATGACTTCAAAGACCACAAGAAGGGTATCCTTACAAGAAAAATTCATATTGATGATTTTGACATATGAGGAAAAAGGGTTTTGATAAGGTAGATGAACATTTCCATATCTTAGGAATGGTCATTGAAGGTATTTTGTTGTTGTTCAAAATATTCACAACTTGATTTAAGAGAAAAGAAAAGGCATGGTTACAATCATGAACATAATGAAGTAGAAGACCTAATAAGAAATTGTATAGATGATGTTAGAAAAAAATTATAAGAGATGGGTGGGAAAAGAATTAAATATTAGACAAAAGGAAAAGAATAAGACGCATCCTATCTAGGAGCCTTTCCTCACATAATTGATAAATCTTAAAAAATAAAAAAATTAATGGACAATATTGAAACAATTGTGAGGGTGCCTAGAAGAGTGGTGTCGATACAAAAAGAAGATTGACTTTTGGTTTTGGAAGAGAGACTTGTAGATAAGCTTGATTTATTTGTAGTCTCCATTGATTATCCCTTGGTATAGATGGAAGAGGAAAATACTAGAATGGAATTGTCATTAACAACTTCATTGTAAGTGCAAGCATCCATAGGGAAACCCTCTAGGAAAACATCACCCTTTGCATTAGTAGGTCTAGCATAGGGTAATTTTATGTATGATATTCAAGCCCCATAAATTATTTTTGTTGAATATGAAAAATCTAAGGAGATGGTGGATTCGGTCCTTCTACATGACCCCACTCATGTTGTTGTTGCCTCTCCTCGTAAAATAGGATTAGAATAGGTGGCATTACCTCGACAATGATATTTAGGGTAGAGAAGTTATAAAAGATGTCAAACATAAAGCTTGTGAGAATTTATTAGCTATTAATTACTTTGTTAGAATTGAAGAATTCAAAATATTTTTACTACTTATGAGGATAAGAGCAAAGAGAGAACAAGTTGAAAGAATGGCTACTATAGAATTGCTAAGTAAGAGGTGGACATTGGTTAGGTGATTTTTGATAAGAAGAATTTGGAGGAAGGAAGGGGACTAGTCACATATATTGGTTATTTGATATTGCCAAGTTGGGACATTACACTTGTGATGGAGTTTGACACGCTTACAAGGAAGAAGGTGCAAGAATTTTTTTTTTAAACACTGATGAAGTAAGGAAGTTTAATTTTGTGTCAACTTTCTACCTAGACCATAAAATTTTTGCCATATAGGCCATTGCTCGAGATCATGATAGGCTAAATTTGGATTATGATTCATAGGGATTGGTGGGATAGTCGATGGTGAAAATATTTTGGAATGTATCTTGTCATAATGTAGCTTCACTAGCAGTCCATATTGCTCAATTTAGTGAAGCAGCCAATAAGAAGCTTCAGGAAAAATATAATGAGAAGCTAAAGGAAATAATGCACTTAAGAGAATAATTAAATAAAAAAATCATTGGCAAAAAAAATCAATTGGTGCAATTATGAATTGAAAAGCATTGATACCCCCTCCAAGAAACTCTCAAATTAGCAATTAGGACAAGAAATTGGAAGGAAAAAAATCATTGAATAAGGTTAATGAAAATGCCAAATTATTCAAGGAAAACATAAAAGAAATGGTAAAAGGTTTTTTTCATGGAAAGATTCAAATCTAAACAAGAAATTGACAAAATACCTTTCGAATTTCCATGAAAATATCATTGTAACAACAAACCAAAAGGATAGTCTTAAACCAAAACTACTACAAATCAAACTCAATCAACTTCTTAGGGTGTTCCCTATGAGGATAATTTACTAGAATATTGAGTATGGTAGTGGGAGTTTAAATAAGGCACTAGCTACAAATGAAGTTCCTAATATTTCATTTAAAATGACTTATTTCATGGAAAATATGAAAGATAATGTTAGTGAAAATGGAAGAGTTTCAATGTCTTGTTGAATCCAATCTCTCAACTCTTGTGGGTCTTGATAGAAAAATAGACTTTCATTCAAATAGTGATTGTAAAACTCTTTATCTTAATGTGTGGTGTATCATAATTAGGAATATGATGGATAATGACACATATAACCTAAGCTATATTATAATGACACATATAACCTAAGCTATATTATAATATGAATACAAATATTAATATGACGAGCTATATTATAAAGACCCAATAAAATAATTGCATGTATACATTTAATGTTACTACAATAATGTTTTAAGTTTTCCTTAAGACCACATATCTACATGTAGCTTTACTATGGTTTACTATGGGTCATTTAAAAATTACTATTGGTAATTGGGTTGTTGTAGGGTTTCTATAGTGTAATTTTAAGGTTTATGTTAAGGTAAACTATGCTACATGAATATTGTGTTCCCCAACTTTGTGTCTTCTCTCATACATGTCTTTTTGTCTTCTTCTCTTCAGTATAATTATCTTAATTTCACATGATTACTAATTTACATATGTGTAGCTTGAAAATTTTGTAATTTCATGTTAGAGTAAGATGTATACTCAAATATGAAAAATAAAAAAGTGGGTTTCTAATAAATAACTATGAGGTGATGTAGTAAGTGATGGTCCATCAAGAGAAATAATAAGTGCACTTAACATTCAATGATTAGGTTTGGACCACTTTGATAATGAGCATGCCTATAATGAAAATATTGAAGGAGATATGAATTATATATCTTAATCTAGTAGTGGAAGTATGAACACCATGTTCATATAAATGTCAATGCTATTGGTATTAGTGACTATGAATTGGAAAGCTTGTTGAAGAAACATAAAGCATGTCACTTTGACATGTCAAGAAATTTTGCATAAATGGGTTTTTAAATATCTATTCATAGAACATTTAGAGAATGAAGATGGAGTGGGCATGCTAAAACTATGTTGTTGCAAGATTTGTAACTAGAAATACAAGAAAGATAAGATGTTGCAACTGAAATTAGACACAATTGAGAAGTATGTAGGTAAATTTTATAGAAAGGTAAATGTAAATGGAGAGTTCAAAATAGTGTTGCACTAGAAAAGAAAATATAAATTCATTGTTGGTGTGAATGAGACATATTACGTAAATAGATTCCCTTTTGGGTCCTATTTACACCTAGTTACTTGAATTTAATTAGGGCATTTGTAATTGACTAGCTTGGTGGAGATGTATACACATGTGACTATCTTTTCTCCCACATTAGTTGTACATTTATTTTTCTCGATGTTGTAACCTTTATACAGTCACCTCTTTCTTTCATATTAGCATTCCACAAACCCTTATGTATGCACATTACATCTTTTGTATGAATTGTTATTACTCTATCATGTTGATCTTCTTCTCCTTTTGTGATTAGCTCTTATGAATTTTAATTTTGGGATAGATACCTCCATAGATAGTCCTAACATGGTTTAAAGTATGAGATTGTATGGAGTATGGAGTCAATCCATTTTTAAAAGATTCGGGATTGTAATATTTTGTATTTTCTTGAGATTTAAGTATGCTCTTCTCATACATCCTATGATGATTTAAGAATTAGAAAGACTGAAAAAGAGGGTATATTCTAGCGGTTTGCTATTTGGGGCTTTATTTTCTAGGTACTTTTTAGAGCTTGAAGAAGCAAATCTAAGCACATCGTTGAATCTAGAGAACTTGGAAAAGTTAGTTTGTCTTTGGTTTCAACCAAATCTAAAACATGAGGCAAGATATACATGTTTTTAAGGAAGGGTTTTTTGTTGTGTATTTTTAAACCACTTGTCATTCAGAGCATTTTGGAGCACAATCTATCCTACAAATGTGTCTAGAAGGCCCAAAAACCTATAGATTGATAAAATTTATCAATTTTGGAGTATCTAGTAAACAAATAAATTTTAGTTGCCCCTCCTTTTATGTCCATAGTCATACCATCACACTATAGAATCTTTGTTGTAGGTAGAATCTTTGTTGATTGTATCTAATGCATTAAAAATTTTACCCATTCTTTTTATTTTTTGAATCACAAAGACCACATTAGGTTGAGGTGAGAACATACAATAGGTAGTTTTAGAAAGCTACTAAATAGTTGCTACTGTTGTGTAACGTAACCCTAAAGAAAGCCCTATTGCCACTTGTTAGGATCTTACTTGCAAAATATTATTAAATAGAAGCAATAACATGCAAAAAAGAACCCATTGTTTAGAAAATAACTACAAATATGCTTATATTGATGAATATGAAACAAATATCCCATAACTCTTCAAGGGGAAACTTCCTTGAGAGCAAAACTCTATACAAATTATGAATCCATGATATTTTTTTCTTTATTAAAACATCATTATAAATGCCTCACAAAGAGTAACTTATGAAGTACAACCGATGAGATAAATCAACATTTAATGTGAACTCGTTACATTATCACAACCTCATGTGATGCATGTAGGATAAATACCACAATGTAATATTAATTAAATAACTAAAATATGATTATTACAATGTTCAAAATGATAAAATGTTCAAAAGTCGAGATAGTTGCATATGATATTTTATTATAGAGTGAATTTTTTTTTGTTGCGATGTCGAAATCTCCCGAATTGCAGAACCCTCCTGCGAGCTCGAAATATACCCTTGTGATTGAGGTTTCTTCATTATTGTTTTTTATTGTGTATGCGACAGGGGTGTCATTTTGTGTGGAAAACATTGGATCTGGGACCAATATATTCTCGTGCTCAAACCATGGCCTACTGAATTTAATCACGTGACAGAGTCCTTCAAAATTGAACGTGAGTGGATTCGTCTCCCAAACCTTCCACTCCAATTCTGGTTTGATGCCAGTTTTGAGGCCACTGGCAATACTCTTGTCAACTTCCTGACAATCAATCAGAACACTTTTAATTTCATGCAGACAACTTTTGCACGAATGTTGGTAGATATAAACACTACAAAGGATCTTCCTGAAAACATTACCTTCAAAATTGTCAAGTGCAGATGATCTCAAACTTTGGATTACGAAGGTTTGCTCTTTCGATGTCGTTGGTGCTATGCTACAGCACATATGGTTGTTGACTGTCGTAGTTCAAAGTACTCCTCTAATGGTTAAGCAACATGGCAGAAAGATGCTCTACCAAAGCATTTCACAATGGATGGTTCTCTAAGACACCCTCCTTCTGAGTCTACCGATAACGATAAAATTGAGTTTCCGATGAGTCTTTGCCTTCATTGATGAAATCAAATTCAGCAAAGGAGAGATAAGCCCTAATAAAAGCTCGTGCTCACAGCCAAATGCCCCTCCAGCAACAGGCAATGATAAAACTCTTTGGGTTGGGTTGTGAATCTAAAAATTTGGTTTTGTCTGAGTTAAACCCATCTGAATTGAAGGTGGTAAAAATGAAAAAGAAAACGTGGAGGCTATCAATGAAAATTCACAACCAGATCAAGAATGGACGGAAGTTAAAAAGGACGAAATCTCACTCCCTAAAAACCACGCATCAAATGACGCTAAGAACCTCTAAGAAAGGGGAAAAATTATAAAATGTTTGTGGACACCCTTTCAAGGAATGTTGAGATTTAGAATATTACCATTATAGATGGTTGAGTAGAGTAGTAGTCATCATGCACCCTTGTTTTAAGGGCATGCACTTTTTAGGATCTATTTAATAATTGACATTACGAGGTACAATTCCCTTATGTCTAGTTTACGGATAAAAAAAATATATATATGATATTTTATTATAATATTAAAAAATGTAACAATCATACTTGCTTCAAACTACAAGCAAAAGTTATATAGACAAAAGTAGTGTGAGGAACAAATAACTATTGTGAATGCAACTACCTTAGTTATATCTCCAATGGATGACCACTTAAATCCATATGCTAATATAAGAGCCTACTAACTTGATATCTAAACCAATAAAAAAATCATACATTGCAATTGTTACAATTATCCTCTTCTTTTCTATTTGTTTATCCTCATATATAACATGGAGAGCACTTATCTCTCATATAACATCAAGATTCAATGTAGCTGACTACATAAATTCGCTTGGCTTGAGATTCATACAAGGTGATACTTAAGGCAATAAATATTTATTTTAGATCTTATTTTATCTAAAAACAACAATAGTTGCATATCTCTACCAATATCACTTAAGTGAGGTCTCTAGACTTATTCCTCCTACAACTATCTAGGGATGTCATTTTCTATATTACTACCAACATTAGCCAAATAAAATCTATTTTACATTTTTTAAAACTAACAAAAAAAATGGAAATTTAAATTAAAAAACAAAACTCTGAAACTCTATTTTTGACTAGAATGGACAAAAGGCTTCGAAAACCTTTGAAAAAAAGAAAATTTAAGCACGAATCCCATTAAAAACATTTATAATCTAATGATAATCACTTCAAATTATTGAAAAGTGGTCAAATGTGTGTGCATGAAAAATATTGTAGAAAAAATGATTAAATGAGGAAAAGCGATGTTACAAAAGTATTTTAATTGTGGAAAATAATTTTCATCGTTCACTAGCTTCATGCTCAAACTCATAAGTACTTGCAAGTTTTTGAATCTTGCCTATATTCTTTAGTTATGATTATAAATTTGTCGAGTACTTGTGATCCATAATGGATCTAAGAGTAAAAGCTCACCCAAAGAGGAAAAGACATTTAAAAAAACAGTAGATGAATTTGCATTTGCAAGATGCCATTGCACTTCCCAAATGAAATGTGAAGCAAGAAATCCTTTTAGTTTGAGTCCGATTTAACAAGGGGCATGTTCCAATAGGAGCAAGAGCAACTATAGAGAGAGGAGGAGAGTATCTTGTAAAATCATTTATTGAATCAAAAAGGATGAAAACTAAAAGATTTTATCTTTAAAAAAAATGAAGTTAAAGTAGAAGGCCTTAATGGGGATTGTAATTACAATTCTACTTGTCCATTTCAGCAATGCATTCCAAAAGAAAAACAATAGCCTCTACCAAGTAAGTTTTTCACCCCTTTGGGTTTTTCCCAAAATAAAAATCATTTGTTTTTATTGCTTCTATTTTAACACTTCATTCCTTTGTTAACTCTTTAATTCCTCCCAATTGTCGGTCATTTGGAGGTCCAAGTAGAATAGTATTTATTTGATTACTTGGTTCTTACTTGTTTTGCTGGAAATTATGGAACAATTGATATCAAAGCAGCAAGATCCTTAAGTTTTGTAGGCAATATATTATTAACACTGGATTTGTGCGTATTGACCATTTTTGCAAATTATTATCAAGGTGCGCAGGGTGCAAATTATTATCAAGGTGTGCAGGGTGAAAAAAGACAATGACAAAATCAAAAAAGAAAATACCTGAAGAGCTCCAAGAAAGCCATGATTTTAGATTGAGAAAAGATGAAAATGTTTGGAAAGAATTGCACCATTTGACAAAACAAATTGAAGAGTAGTAAAAAGAGTATACATACCAAGTTTTGTTTTTTTATTGGAGTTGCTGAGCAGTTGCAATAAGAATTGACAGTAAAGGATGAACTATTATCAAAGCTCAAAAAAGGGAGACGAACTTACAAATCGAAGTGGACCATTTCTTACCCAAGAACAAAAAGATGAGATATGAAAAAAAGGCACCAATGTTTACTTCCATGGTTTAAAATTGATAATTCCATTAACAAATTTGAAAGGCATACCAAGGGTTTAAGATCCAAGTTGATGAAATGAGGGGAGAAAACTCGATGAAGATGGCCAAGGAATACTCCAACTACTTATCATGAATGAAAGGCCGCCACTTGAGAAATTTTAATATGGGAACATGGTAATTGGTGAACGCTCTAAGAAGAGGTCTACACCACGCACAATCCAAGGTTAGGCCATGGGAGGTAAAAATTCTTATAATATTGTCTTTGTAAAGCTTCTAAATGATTATATATTGAAAGCTTCATCCAGAGAATGGAAAAAGCAAGAGTGAGCAGCCACAAGGGAAGAGAAACGCACCAAAACAACAAAGCTCAAAGAAAGAATAGCTCTCACCTAATGCTACACCACCATTAGATGGTAAGGGTATATGTCATTTGAGAGTTGGAATGGTTAGCACTCCAACTTTTTCCTATGAATTGACTAGTGTTCAAATTTCTAACTTTGCTTGAATGAACAAGCTATATGTTGCACTCACAATGGATGCATATGATAATAAAAAATGCATGAAACAACGGGTTAATTTCAGCCTTCACATTTTTTACAATGATACAACTTTTATATCCACTTGTTGAAAAATACAAGGATAGGTGTGAGCTTCTTGTATGAGGGTATGCGTTCTTACAATTTAAGCATATAAGCAACATTAACAACTTGTAGAAACATTTTCACTACTTGTAAACATGTATGTTTCGCATTAAGATATAGCAAAAGTGTTACACCAATTGTATGGGCAAAGGGCAGCCTAGTGCATAACAGTAATTGATCTCAATATATTATTGTGCACAAAACCTTGTCACAACCGTAGCATATACATAGTTGTAAGATGACACATTTCAAATTCTTGTAAAGGTTGTAATTTGTAAGGTCTTCTTTGTACATCAATGCAATAAGGACCATTTGTAACAGCTTTCATCAAGCACTATAAAATGAACTCCAAATACAGACAGGATCAGCAAATGACAATTATTATAGCGTGTTGTATACATCACAAGGGGTTGGAGGAAGTCTGCAAAAGGCATTTTCTAGAGACAAATATGAATCTCACAAATGAGGGAAGAAATTTTTCTATATCCCAAATATAAGCTTTCGTGGGACAAATAGTATGGGAGTTAAAAGTTTATCCACAATGGAAGACGCTAAGAAAGAACCCACAGCTGCAGTTTTCACCCAACTGGGCAGTTTTGGCTCAACTAACACCGAATGGAATGTAAAGTGAACTGTCGACTCTTAACACTTTCAATTCTGTTCAAGAGTCCTTCCAGCTATATAAAGAAAAGAGTATCGTATAAAATCATCTATTAAATCAAAAAAGGAGAAAAATTAAAAGTAGAGATGCTGAAGTAGGTCTTGATAGGGATTGTAATTACAACTATACTTGTCCCTTTGAGCAATACACTCTAGCAGAAAAACAATTGCCTTTACTGAGCTTTCCACCTTGGAGAAGGATTTCCCAGGATAAATATATTGTGTTTATGTTGCTTCTTTCTATTTCAACAATTCATTTCTTGTGAACAATTCTTTAATTCCTCCCAACTGACACTGTCATTTGGATGTCCAAATAGAACAATATTCTAACTTGTTTTGGTGGAAATTATAGATCAACTTGCTAAATTTTAAAAACATATTATAGACTAATTATTAATTACAATAATAATTAGTCACTCTTACCCTATTACTAATTTTGTAAATCACAATATTCTGATTTCTAGTGTGTATTCTTTTTCTGTCAATGTACATTTACATGTAAATATGTATAATCAATAAGAATCATCTTTATAATACTTCGTAGTTAAACCTACAAAATCTTTTTCGGGATTATCCAAAATTTAATAGCTATCTCCGTAGTCTACAGAGTATATATTCATAATGCATAGCACTTTAGGCTTCATATTTACCTGCAACTATATACACCATCCATTTGTCAAGAGGACTAGACGATATTTAATTATAGCCATCTATCTTACATTGATCACTAGTTATATCCATTCTATTGCCGTGCAAAAGCTCCAGGAAAGCCCCGTAGCCTCAACCAAATGTATTTTCACCATTGTATGTAAGATAAAGAAATCCATCTTCATCCTTGTGCTCCTCATAAACTGTGGACATCATAGCCCCTGCGCTCCAATAAACACACAATAGAAATAATTAGTAAGAAACTTGGACAAAGGTAAATCCTTTTAAGGATTATTACTACATAAATCAAAACAGCACCCAGAATAGACAGAAGCTAGTAACTTCAGCAATCACCACAAACATAAGTTATCTGTGATATTGGCTACCACTATTTTGCAGATGCCATCAATTGTAGTCATGTTTGCGTGGTTCTTATTTGTAATGAAGGGTAATGAACTCAAACAAACAAATTATTTCAAAACTATGTAGCGGCAAAAGAATTAAATGATTATGTGATAATTGTAAGTCAGATACAAACAATTTGGTTCAATCTTACCAGTTGGTGGCAGCACATTGTTCAAAAAAATAAACAATGCTTTTTCTGCAGTCAATTTTATCCTCTTCCGAATCACATACACAAATTGCCCCACAGTAAGACCCGCTGGCACCAGAAATCTGTGAAAACAACAAAAGATTAGCTACTAAAAGTCAACGATATAAATATGTTTGCTTTCACATTACATCAACCTCGAAGTATTATGCAATATTACATGTTGATGCCTAAAAGACGACATTGAGAAACTAATGGCTTGGTCAAAGACCACCGCAAAAAAAAATTTATAACTGCAATTAAAAGAAAATGGAATCACTGCATTAGGAAAAGAACAAAGCATAAAGGATAAAGAGAACTCAGATGAAAACAAATGAAAAATTGGACGACAAAAGAGTTACCTTGCCCACTTTAAGTGAGTAGCTGATTTGAAGATGTGAATTGAATATTATCATATTAGAGAACAGATTAAAACATTGATTTTGTTAGTGAATTCCAAAATCTGACCATTATAATTAAAATGATTAGTAAGTATGCTTACTCCCCCACCCATAATGGTATTCAACTTCAAGGTTAGACTATAACAGAATAAATGAAATGCGCTCCCACAGAAACTTAAGCTTGAGAGAAAAATTCATTCCAGAAAAGAAATTATGAAGAACGTAGAGACTCCATATTGAAACAGAGATTACAAAGGACTAGGAGACTTTATAGCCACCCAGATTAACTGGAGGCTTCTCAGGAAGTTCAAACACATATAACAACTAACCTCAGCTTTGGGTTAGCAACTCACCATGTTTTCAAAAGATTTGAGCAGATAATTGATTTCTCAAATGAAGGATCAATTAGAGAAGATGTAATCACACTGGTTTTTGTAATCCAATTTTAGCTGGGGTAAAAATCATTATATGATGCATTTTATACATAAGCAAATCCCAGTTCAACAAAAACACTAACTCAGTTTTTCCCTGCTTCAAAATCTGTTAGGATTTATTTCAGTGCAACCCTCTTAAATCATAATATATTCCAAAAGCATGACTTTAAATATCATCCAATTAATCAATATTTCTTCGGCAGCTAGAGGTTTTTCTTTCTAAAAAGTGAAGTATGGTAATAATTTTCCCAGACATAATTTTGTCAAATAAAAAGCATTCAGAATCATCTTTAGGCCCTGATCTCATTTCTAACATTTACAAGGGCAATATTTCTTCAGCACAGAGAGGTCTTTCTTTCTAAAGAGTGAAGTATGGTAATAATTTTCTGAGACATGATTTTGTCAAAAAAATAGTATTCAGAATCATCTTTAAGTCCTGATCTCATTTTCTAGCATTTACAGGGGTTCTCTCTAACATTTTCCTAGAAGACACTTATATTCTCTCTCCTGTCTGCCTCCTTTACCAGCAAATTTAGGCAGAAGGTTCTTTAGTTATACTAAGACAATCAGCTTTCATGTGACCTATATAAAAATATCAATAAGTTCCAGATTTACTTGGTGGGGGCAGAGGTGATACGTTTATTTTCAGATTATTCCGTATGCATGCAACTGTCTAATGTATGAATTGGAAACTGCCTAGAAACTTTTTTTGTGGTCTCAAACATCTTTTCCTAATTCTAAGTTTAAATCAAAAATTGCAATCACGTTCTATGTTTTAGGGTCATGGTCAGCATACTGCAAGACTGTGGGCTATGATCAGATAGCATAATTCGAATTCAGGCACTTGCTAATCATGTTAAAGAAAGTTGTCTCACATGCCAATTACAGAGGAATTGTGATTAATGTTGCCAATGATAAATTCATGGCTGGAACAAATTAAGTGTGAGATATTAGGCATATGGAATAAAATAAGCAGTGTTAAGGTTGTTTCAGCCAATTTGAGCCCTTGGGCAATCTGATAGACATCTAAACCTGGAAAATTTTGCTGTCTCATTTATATCTATAATAGGCAAATGTTGTAGGGAAAGATTTCATAAGAAAAGTGCTCATTTCTTCTGTCACATGCTAAATTTGACTATCTTGAATCTGAAGGACTGAGATGATTTCATGTTGAGAATAAGGTAGCGGGCACAACATGACTAGATACATGTTAGAAATGTGCCCTAAGCATCTCCCAAAAATGACATCTTCAAATATACTATGGTGTTTTCATCACCAAGTTATGGTTTCAATTGCTAGTTTCACTAATTCGCAGCTTTGAACACCCCTTTTGTGCCACCTAAGCTAGAATAGCTACAAAATTCAATCTGAACTGAGACTATGAAAAACAACATAAAAAATATATTAACTATCGCATGTTTGCTCTTAGCTCTTATCCTATGAGATAAAAAAGAAAAAATCCTTCTTGAACAAATAGAGAATATAATATTATTTTAATCAGCCCAGACAGAGTGATATGTTATTCATTTTAGCAAGTTGGCCTTAATTTAATTTATCATTCTCACTGATACACGCCCATGGCATTCATACTCTACACCCATCCCTGCTCAAATATGAGTACCAACCTTAAAACAGCAGAAGCTAAAATAATGGCAATATTGATTATTAACATATATGACCCTTAGAATTTTTCAAATGCATTTTTGACACATAGGACTTACTTTTTTGTGTCAATGTCTGGTAAGTCACTTTTCTCTGCCTTCTCAACTATAACCTGCATTGTTAATAAAAAAAAGTCAGCAAGAAATCTCAAGATAGCAATTTTATTTCTTTCTGCATGTACACAGATGGGTTATTGTCAGCTAAAAGTATAAAATTGTTTTACTGTTCATTGAAAGAACAAAGGAAAGACTTATAAAGATCTCAAATCATATTATGATTTATTCTGGCATTAACTTCGTGATCTTACAGGTATCCTATCATGGTACTTTTCACGTATCCTTGCAGCCTCAGCTTGCCTCTTCTCTATTGCAAAAAAATTGCCAATATATTAGTCATGCCTGTTAAAAACAAATCAACAAAGACAACTGATGCCCAAGTGTTGACGATAAGAAGAGAATGAGAACTTCAAATGAAAAATCAGGATAATAAAAGGTATTTACTAATAAAAGATAACTATTCCATGCCCAAGTTAGCGGGTATTTTTCAAAAAGATATTAATCATAAAGAAAAAGACTTGTAACATTTTATTGAATTTGAAACAAAGTACATTTTAATACAAATCCATACATTCTGAAAATTAGAAAAGAGTATTCCAACAAGACAAAATAATACATGCAAGAAACCATTGCCAATGAAATGAACTGGTCTCCACAAATAGAACTGTGAGGCATTGTACAAAAATTGTGCCCATTGTTACGTATGTATCCATGTTTAATGTATTAGTCTGTCAGTAGAGATGTAGTTTGGACTTTGGCACAAACAACCCAGATTGGCATGTAGAAGGAGCTTACGGTAAAAAAACCCAAGAAAGTAAAACCAGTCATCATTTGATAACATTATGATATGCAGGCGAAATCAGCTAGTAAGCTATGCTACCATAATTGTGACACCTAATCTTCTCACCATGATAGTTGGTAGGTATCTTCTCACTTATTATTTCCTAAGATTTGGTACATTGCTTTATGTACAATACCAAATGATCACACCCCAACCAAAGAAGAGAATTTAATACATCTATCCAGCAACTTTGAAGAGGGGAGTTGATACTTTATGGCATAAGCAAAAAGGTAATGTTTCTGAGAGAAGGTAACAAAAAGATGAAAATGCCTATGTTCCACCAAGTTTCCGGGACGGCGGGATGCATTTCAGGGACGGCAATTTTTTGAGGTGATTTTAGGGGACGGGGGGACAGCTGTATAGTATATATATATATATATATATATATATAGAGAGAGAGAGAGAGAGAGAGAGAGAGAGAGAGAGAGAGAGAGAAATTTTAAAAATATAGGAAATTTCAGATATTCATATGAGTAATGATAATCATAACAATGAACATTCATAAAGTTGCAAATGTAATCACCAATCATATTGACATATGCATCATAGAATCAAATTATCGAACAAATTAATACTACAGCTAGCTAATTGCTTCCATGGACCATAATTCATGTCAAATAGTCAATGTGCATATGATTTAAAATAATAAAATGCCCAAAAGGCTACAAGTTTGTACAACAAATGTCAAAATGACAAAGTCACAAGTGTCCAAAGGCAAAACATAGAAATAGAAAATATGATGGTTGCCGCTACTCAGCATCTGCCAACATTGCATCAAAATCAGACTCATAGTCTGAGTCACTGTCAATGTGAGGGGCTGGCTCATCTAATGGAACTCCAACCAAACCCTCCTCTTTCTCTTCTCACTTTTGCTCTTGGCTGCAATTTTTTTTTGGCAAGTTAAAATGAGGTCAAATGAAGATAAGAAGATGTTTTAAGTGGCCATATTAGGGTTGGGAGGGCGTGGGGCCCACAAAGGAAAGAATAAAAAAAAGAAAATTTAAAAAAACCTTTTTTTTTTTTGTGTTTAAAATGCTGCTGGGTGACGGGGGATGGTCGAGGGACGGCTAGGTGTCCCCTATCTGTCCCCTGGACGGCTGGCCGTCCCCCTTCCGTTCCGGGACATTTCATCCAATCGGGGACATCCCCGAAAAATCGGAAACCTTTTGGGGATGGCTGTCAGCCGTCCCCCAGGCGTCCCCTGTCCCCGAAACGTTTCCAGGACGGGTAAGGGGGGCAAAAACCCAGGGGACGCGTCCCTGTGTAACACTGGAAAATGCTAATCTGAAGAGTACCGAGAATTAATGGAACAGCTTAAAGAAATGGAACTGAGACCTATTGCATCTCTTCATAGGCTCCACAAACACATAAAAAAGGTTGAAGAAATAGTGAAGAGATTTTTAAATTAAAAAATTTGTATAGTGACTGAAGAGTTCCAATAATTAATGGAACAGCTTAAAGAAATGGAACTGAGACCTATTGCATCTGATCATAGGCTCTAGAAAACACATAACAAGGTTGAAGAAATAGTAAAGAGGTTTTTAGGATCATATAGTGATTGAGTTACAAACCAGGAATCCATTGAATACAAAGCTGAATGGGCCCCAAACCTCAGTTCACACAGGGAAGCAATGTCTAGTGTCCTCTTGCTTCTGTTTCTTTTATATTTACCTCTCCTAAACTTTCCATTCATGCAGCAGAAGCTGGTGGAAATAGTTTGAAAATCACAAACACAATAGCACAAGCCAATAGTGGGTTAGACAACATGATTTTCTTTGATCAAACTGTATAATCCATCTATGTAGAAACTAGTTTGATAACCAATTTACTCAAGCGTGGCAATTTACAAGTGTAACAAAAAGGTGAAAATGCCAAACTGAAGAGTACCAAGGATCAATGCAACAGCTTAAGGAAATGGAACTGAGACCTATTGCATCTGATCATATGCTCTAGAAAGTTAGAAACACATAACAAAGGTTGAAGAAAGAGTAAAGAGAGTGTTAACATCATATGAGGATTGAGTCACAAACTAGGAATCCATTGAAGGCAAGACCGAAAAGGCCCGAAACCTCAGTTCACACAGGGAAGCAATGCCTAGTGCTCTCTCACTTCTGTTTCTTTTTTATTTACCTCTCTCTAACTTTCCAGTCATGCAGCAGCAGCTGGTGGAAATACTTGGAAGTTTGAACATCACAATCACAATAGCATATGTCCTAGGTAAACGGTGTGTCAGACAACATGATAGTCTTTGATCAAACTGTATAATCCATCTACCATATTATGGTTTAATTTTCTAGATAGAACCTTGTTTAAAATTAAAACCAATTTACTCAAATATGGCAATTTACAAGCGTACCCTGGCATCATGAACAACTTTTTATACAAATAATATTTTGCATTTCTGAAAACAGGTAGAGATGGATGCCAATTAATCCAAACTTCTGACATTAAATATTTTAGTAGCCATTTTGATTAAT
The DNA here is from genome assembly GCA_007258455.2 of Sequoia sempervirens. Taxonomy (NCBI): domain Eukaryota; kingdom Viridiplantae; phylum Streptophyta; class Pinopsida; order Cupressales; family Cupressaceae; genus Sequoia; species Sequoia sempervirens. The sequence continues at coordinate 3,268 of VDFB02377599.1, read as the reverse complement.
TTCTGCACATTTATGGAAACATACTATGTTACCAAATCATTGGAAAATTGTGCCAATTCCGGGTACAATACATCCTGGAATCAGATTCACAATGGAATCGGCGTGGAATCCATTAGGGTTTGAAAATTCCGTCCTTAATTTTTTTGAGTTTCTGACCTTTTGAAAACCCTAAAATTTACTCCCAAAAATTAAAAACACCAACCCATGCAGAGAACAGTCGCTTTCTTCGACGGCCCTTGCTTGGGTAGGAATTAACAATGGCAGAAGAAGAATGATAAAATATTTTCTGTTGTTTCAGGAAAAAATGTATTAAGGTGCAAAATGAAACTCCACTGCTTCTGGAACTGTTCTTGAAACTACGACTGGTTTTACAAATCAACAAGCAAAGGAACCAAGCGATGTTTCTCGATGTGGTCTGTATAATAGTTCCATTTATATTTATTATTCTATAATAGTTCCATTTATATTTATTATATATTTAATATATAGTTTAATAATTAATATTATAAAATAGTTTTAAAATTTAAACTATAGTATATTGTTTATTAAATTATATATTAATAATATGTAATAGAATTGTAAATAAAAAATTAAATTAAATTTAAAAATTATAAATTAAATACTTGTATATTTATATTGCATTATTAAATATAAATATATTTATTTTTAATTTTTAATATATAACTAATATATTTAATTTTTAATGTATATATAGTTGTTAATTTTTAATATATATTATGATTTTTATATAATTAATATATTCAGTTTTTAATGTATATATATTTTTTAATTTATAATTAATATATTTATGATTTTTATATTTTTTTTGTATGGACGTACCCAAACGTACCTAAGCTGCCAATTTTTTTTCTGTACCGACGTACTGTATCCACATACCTGATTCCGATTCCAATTCCGCAACTTCGGAAATATACAATATGCATGCATAGTTATTGATTTGGATTTCATGGTATAACATAATAATTTATTTTAGTGGTATGTCTGGGATTTTTGGGCCTGTAGTTGGAGACTACATTGAGGGAACCTCATCACCTCTATTCCAACATAGATATCAATAGACACTTAGATATTCATCAAACTTGGGCACATGGCCAACCATAAACTAAAAGACGACAACCACAACAGGGTGGCCATCCACACACTTAGAGGCAGCAACCACACTCGGGTGGCCAGCCACATGCTAACAGGCGGTGACCACACCTGGGCGGCCAACCACACGCTAAGAGGCGGTGACCACACCTAGGCAGCCAACCACACACTAAGAGGCGGTGACCACAGATAGGTGGTGACCACAGCTAGGCAGCCAACCACACTTAGAGGCAATGATCACACCACTCAAGCTCACTTAGAGTTAACATTAGATTACAATTTAGATGTTTACATTAGAAGTCCACAATGGAAGTCAAAGAGTCACCACTTGGAAATCCACATTAGATGTCTCTTTGGGGATTTGAACTTGGGTCTCCATAATGAGTACACAATATATTAATGGATTCTTATTTGAATGTTCAATTTTATATTAAAAAATTAAAAAATGTACTTTATACTAAAAAGAGCCAATCAACCTTGTTTCCTTTATGATTTTCATTTCTTTTGATATCCCCAATAAGTGAAGTGTTTGCTCATAACATTCATCAAAAATGTCCATTCCGGTTCCCTGTTGATATTCAAGGGTAGAAAGGTTTTAATATAAAAAATCGTGCCTCTTTAAACTTGAATGCAATGTAAAAGACTATCACTTAAAGTCTTAAACCATGCAATACAAGAATACTAAGACAATACTCAGATTACAAAAGGCTGGTTTTGTCATTCAACAGTTTTAAAGGACTGGCCCCACAATAACAAAGCATATAAAAAAATAAAAATAAAATGATTTGTAATTCTCTCTATTTTCTATATTTTTCAAACTGAGCACTTAAGGTTTCCAGGAACCTGCATACCAAATGGTTGTTCCTTCTTGAAAGTATTCTTCACCATTGTTAAGCGCCTTCGATAGAATGCAACTTCCTCTACTCAGCAGCAATCAGTTTCTCCTGCTAACGAATGGAGGAGGAAAATTATAAGGGAAGAGGAAATAGATTAAAAAACAAGGGCAGACATGCATAAAACCAATCAGCATTTGCATGAAAAACAAGTTGAATAATTAAGATCTCGTGCGGAAGAATTACAAGTTAGCTATTTGACTTAAAGAACAAACTTTTGCTGGAAAATGCAAGTTAGCTATTGACTTCATCATCTACAGCTGACAGTAGAATACATATCCATAAGACAAATAGGTACAAAACTGTGCTGAAAATGCCAGACTCGCAAGAACCACCTATGCTGCCATATTATAAAGCAACTTCAACCTTCATTAAAAAGATACAAAACTAGAGGAATATGTCTATTATGCCTCAGTTCCGGAAAAGAAAAATTTAAGAAATCGATTCAAAGTCAGCAAAACACACAACTCATATGCAGGTGAAATAATTTTCCAGCTTCTCATGGAATTCAGCATTGAATTTTGTTGAGCAAATAAATTTAGCACCTCCTTATTGCACATGATTGAATTAAATAGCTAGCCCATGAATCTTTAAGAAAGTATTAATAGTTATTACCCATTACATAACAATAATATACAAGAAAACGATCTCTATAAAATAAAAAGGCGAAGGCCATTTGTAGGTCACAGCCAAGCCAGAGGGCATTTTGGTATGTGGGATACCTTTGTTGAATCCGACATGAGAATTTCCTTCAAATTTTCTCAAGTATTACCAAAATTCCGTACCCCTTGGTTTTGACCTTGTGACAAGCTCCAGAGCAAAACAGGACCTAGAGAGTTTATTTCACAACATAAATTCCAAAAAGCATGACCTGACATCATGAAGTTCGCTAGTCCTGAGACAAATACAAGTCAAAAAACAACTAATAACCCAGTGAAAACCTAAGGGGATAAAAGCTGCATATAAGGTACTTATCTGTTAACAAAAGAAATGCAAGACGGATATTTTCATGAATAATGATGTAGCAATGGCATGCAACGCCATCAATTGAAATATCAAAAATCTTACTGTTATGGTTTATGAAGAAGTTGTTCGGATATTAGGCTACAGCAGTTAAACACAAATTCGGTGCCCAAAAACAAATAAAAAGTATTTCCCGAGGAAAAGCTGAAATTGAGACCAATTCTTCACAAATCCTAACCCCTAAATCGCCATTAGACCCTAATCCAGAATGGCAACCGTTCACTTACTTGTAATGTTATCCG